>VXBP01002722.1:34457-182932 GCA_013400115.1 Rhinopomastus cyanomelas | reverse complement strand
CACAAGCTCTCAATCCCTTCATCCTTCACCTCAAAGCTCTGTGGCAAGGAGTGACTCCCTAATGTGCAGAGCCACTCCTCCTCCTGTTCCCCCTTGCCTGTCTCTCCTGAAGAGGCTGTATCCCCCCAGTATAGCACTCCAACCATTCCTGTTATCCCACCAAATTTCTGAAATGGCGACTATATCATAGTCACCCTGGTGGACCAGGAGTTCCAGCTCTTCCTGCTTGTTACCCATGCTGCATGCATTGGTGTACATGCACTTCAGCTGGGCTCTCCATTCCTCAAATGACCCTGGGTTTCCTTTCACACTCTCCTTCTCAGAGAGACTGATTGCCTCACCCACCCCCTTCCGACCTATGTATCTGTTGCTTGTCTGGAAACACCTCAGTGGCCCCAGCTCATCACCTTGCCCTGCACCTTCATTTTCTAGAGAAGCACCTGAGGATTTACACAGAAGACAAGAGGAACCACACCAGCTACATGGCCTTGGGTGTCCACACAAATCAGGTTGCCTCTTCCCACACAAGCTATGCTGTGAAATCCTAAGAAGTTACTTCTGATACCCAGCAAATACAAAGTCACAGCTTGACACCTCACTGTTTAAACAGCAGAGAACCTAGAAAGCAAAATAAAACTTTGAAAAACTTACAGCAGATCTACAGCTGCCTTTCCCAAAAGCAAGCCTGAGTCAGCTTTCAGTAGCTGTAGGTGCCTACCTGTGCCCAGCTGAGACCCCTCAGCCCTCAACAAGCACTCTAGAAAAGTCTCTAGGCAGAGTGTGCTTTCTTACGTTTTGGAAACCTTGGAAACACCAGCAATGTGTTTCTGTTTTCTACCAGTTGCTATACCTTGGTTGTTAAAAAATACTGTAGGCTTTTACGGGCATCAAAAATACCTCTATGAAACCTCAATATAGAGGATCTGCATCAGGCTGGTCTTAGCTGATACAACTTGGCAGTGCATGTGTCTGAGACTGAAGGTGTCATTTCTGGGAGTTGCTAGGCTATGTTGGCTGCAAGAGTTGAAAGCTGGTTCTGGGGTGAACAGCCCTGGAAAGTGGATGTGTTGTTGGACTGAAGTGGTACTTGGTGCTTGAAGAGAGAAACCCTAAAGCCAGAGAAACTTGATGCAAGGGCTGCTCCAAGCAGAGCAACAGGATTTTGCTGCTTACTGTGGAATGAAGAGATAAAAGAAAACTTTTGCTTTAAGAAAGTAAAATGCTGGGTGAAAAAGGTACTTTTTTTACAAGATAACATTCCTGGATGAGTTAATCAACACTGATTGTAGAATCTACACAGATTCTACAGGTTAAGGTTGGTGCTAATTGTTAGAAGGTGCACCAAGCAACCACAGCATGAGACCTAGGTAGGGCTGGGTTTAAGATCACCTTCTTACCAGTAACCAAACACCATCTCTTGGTGCTGCTAAGCACTGGGCTTTGGTTTGGGACTGTGCTGTGCAGCCCTGTATTTGCAACCGTGCACCACCTCTTAATGCTGTGATCTGATGATTAGCTCTACAGAGAAGCTACTTATTGTCCAAGCCCTGGTACATCTGTCTGCAGGGGACCATGGCTGCACCTGGGACTGGAGGATTTGAGGTGAGTAGGGATGAATCTCTTCAGTGTGGACTGGAGCTGTCTCAGCTCCTCTGCCAGTTAGCTAATGAGTCTCCTAACTAAATAATTAGCTCTGTCTGGTCCCTGTTAACCTTTTCTCCCAGCCTCATCAAGAAATATGAGGGAACATGCATCATATAGAAGCAGAAGGTCTATCTTTTTATTCTTTGATTTACTGAAGTACTAACCTGCAGCACTTTCTAGGATTAAGCTTTTCCCTGCTGTCTTCAGTAGCCCTACTGCCTTCAGCAATATTATATCTGGGAAAAATGTATCTCACTTAGTGGAAAAAGGTGGCCTAGGGAAGAAGGGAGGGAAGGACTTGTGGATTCCAGCCCTGGAGTTAGATTTCTTGAAGCAGGAGAAAGTGATAGGTGGTGGATTTTTAGGAGATCCACTGGGAACAGCACAGTCAGTTCTGTGGTGTGGTTTGCAGTCTTTCTGCAGCTTGTCTGTGGTTTAACTGAAATTTGATTTACTTCAGTGAGAACTTTTTGCGTTTGGACTGTGTACAGTGATGTCACATACCTGCAAGTACATGGTGGGGAACAAAGGGAGAGACTATCCCCACTGAAATGGGTGGTTGAGCAGCATTATATTAGTTGCTGCTTTGATGTACTTTACCCAGGGGTTTCCCACTGCCCACCCACTGCTCTCTATGCTGTTGTGGCTTTGCTGATAAGGTCTGCGTGAAGCTATAGGGACTCTGTTCTTTTCTGCAGCACCTTTTCCCTTTGGGATACCCGTGGAGATGGCAGAGCTGCACAGAGCACAGCAAAGCAGGGAGCTGATGCTCCCAGGTATGAGCTTGACAGTTCTGCAACCTGCTCAAGCAAGAAAGGATTTTCCTCTGCAGTAAGTCTTCTAGGATCTTAGAGTTGCTTTACAAACTCTGCTCAGATTTCTCTCAACTAACTTTCAGAGGCTTATCTGGTTACATGTGTCTCCTAGTCATGCAATAGGATGAAATGTGATTAAGACAGGCTGGTTCAATAGTTAAGCTGTGGTCAGATATTTTGTGTTGGGTAAATCAGTCCCTGGCATTCCTTCCTTTCTACTATAAACCTTGTTGGTTTACATCTAACCTTTTTTCTGGGTGAGGTTTCCTTTCCAAGCCCCTGTGGATTTAACCTGGACCCATATTTGTAACCCTTTTTGTATAATGTGTAAGAAATCTTTTGCTGTATCTGTGTAGCAATGGTCTGAAGTTATCATAGGATAGGATCATGGGATAAGTTATCCCTGACCTTTGTCCAACATATATGGAGCTTAAGGACATGGCTTAGTGGTGGGCTTGGTAGGGTTAGGTTAATGGTTGGACTCAATCATCTTGAAGGTCTTTTCTAAACAACTCTATGGTTTTACGTTGTTGAGTAGCTGAGTGGAAACACCACATTTAGGTATGGTTACGTAAACCCTAACTTCTTACTTTCTCTCCCCTTACTTCATGGCAAGCAGCACTGGGGGTTTGCACCCCTGTGATCAGCATCAGTGATTGTGGCTGGCACACTGGGGGTGTCTAGAGGCACATGGTACTATAAGAGGACCCTTTAGGGCATGGCTCAGCCCAGCAAGTTGTGGTTGCCCAGTGTGCCTCAGTGCTGGACCCTGGCAATAGGGGTGAATAGTGCAAAGAAGAATTTGATCTAACCTAACCCCGTCAACTGAAAAAACCCCAAAATATCTGAGGAAAGCGAAGCAATGCAGGATTGTCTGCCCATGGCCTGAACTTGCTGTGTCTGTTATCTCATTTACGTGAATGAGGTGTTCCTGTTTGCTTCCCATGGTATTTGGGTTTTCTCCATCTGCTTATCTGCTTGGGAGAGCTCTGCCTCAAGGGGATGAAGTAGCAGGATGAGGCTGTAATGAGCAGCAGAGTGATTCAGTCAGGGCTGAGGAGATCAGTGATCCCAAGCTAATGGGATGTATTGCCCCGGAGCAGTACAGGGAAATGCCTTCCTTGCTCCATAGATACTTCCAGCATTTTGTAAGTTTTCTCCAATACTAGTGACAAACTGACAGATTTTGTAGAGAACTAGAAAAATCCTGACTAACTCACCAGGTAAGAGATCTCATGGGGTTTTGGTTGTGTGATGAAGATGGACAGATAGATGTGTACAAGTGCACAGCTGGAAGCCTATGAGTCCTTGCTGAAGGGTGGCTTTCCCAGTATGACTGGGCTAGACAGCCTCAGAGACAAGATTATTATTGTGTTCAGGTGTCTCAAAATTGAACAAAATCCTACTGGGAAGAACTTCAGCACACTGTGTGAAAAGGTCCTTGTGTGGCAGGAGATGTGTAGCTCTTAGGATTCCTCCTAATAAATATTTATTCTTGTTTTAATACAAATGAAGATTGACACATTGCACACAATTACTAAGGCTGAGAACTAATTTCTAAGTCAAGATGCTTTGGGGTCTAATAGTTACATGGACATGCACAGTCCTTTCTGGCCAGGGAGTCCTGCTCACCTACAGTTACCTGGTCCCCAAACAGCCAAGTGATGCCAGACCACCTAAAGGAGAGAAAATCCATACTTCTAAGGATGTGATAAACCCTGTGTAATAATATATCAAAAGGTTTGTCAGGCCCTGGTCAGTAGGTCCAGTGTGGGCTTCCTAATGTAGCATTGTAGCCCTCTGAAGTCATCAGCAAACTTTGTGTAAAGTCCTAGTTCCAGGTGTCCTGTGGCCATGGAGCATCTCAGCTTTTCCTAAATCTCCTAGTAGGAGAGGAAAGGGGAGCTCAAGTGCACAGTTTGGAAGAAGGTGACCTGCTCTCAAATCTGTACTCACTTAGAACTGCCAGTTTTGTCTCGGCTTGATTCTGGGGTCAGCAGTGTTGGGCAGAGGTTCTTCACCTGCACTTAGTAGACTCAAGGATTTCAGTTGCACTTGAAGCAATAACCTAATTTATTACTTAGTTAAAAAAAACCCAAACCACTACCTACCACAATGTCTGTGTACTGATGGGTCAGTGCAGCAAAGCCAGGCTCTGCATTTGAAAGTGGTTGGTGAAGAATAAGATTCACAACTTTTGTAATTACACAGACTAGCAGTGGGGTGATTTAAGTTTTCCATCCAGGAAACAGAGCTGACCTGTTAGTGTCCAGCCAGCCCTGTGTTAGCTCGGAGGCTGGTGATTTATGCTGGGGAGGATTCACTAATGGTTTTTGGAAAGCTGGTCCATCACCTGAGGCTGGTTGCACTTGCAGATCAGCCTGCTGGGGTAGCTGGTTATTCCTATTTCATTGCTCTGCTGAACATTCAGCTGATCATTCTGACCTGGATCATAGAATCATAGAATCATCATGGCTGGAAAGGACCTCCAGGGTCATCAAGTCCAGCCCTTTCTCCTAGTGCCTAACCACTAGACCATATCCCTAAGCGCCGCATCCACCCGTTCCTTAAACACCTCCAGGGTTGGTGACATCACCACCTCCCTGGGCAATGCATTCCAGTAGCTAACCACCCTCTCAGTAAAGAATTTCCTTCTAACATCCAATGAAACCTCCCCCGATGAAACTTGAGGCCATTTCACCTCGTCCTATCATCACTAATTAGAGAGAAGAGACCAACACCAGCTTTGCTACCACCTCCTTTAAGGTAGTTGTAGAGGGCAATAAGGTCCCCTCTCAGTCTTCTCCAGACTAAACAACCCCAGCTCCTTCAGCCTCTCCTCATAGGGCATGTCCTCCAGCCCCTTCATCAACTTGGTTGCCCTTCTTTGGACTTGTTCCAGCACCTCAATGTCCTTCCTGTACTGTGATGACCAAAACTGGACACAGATGAGTGCAGAGGAAAGAAAAGAGGGGTGTGAGAATACAATTCACGATGAAAACACGAGGACTGAGGGTTGAATAAAATCCCAGCTAACTGGATCAGCCATGCCTAGGGAAGACTGTCATTTCCCTTTGGAATATCTGCTGTACCCCCTATAACCCTGTTTTGTGGTCCCTGCTGTTTGGCAGTGGCAGAATTGCCGGGTGTGGTATTGCCTGGTGTGATCTTCCATTACAGGATGCCTGATGGCATTCTGAACAGCCACAATCTCCTTAGAAAGCTAATGAAGAAAGAAAATAGAGATTACTTTTTTTATAGACCGAGACTGCACAGGACAGCAGAGCTTGGAATCTACATGTGATTGCTGGATGGTGAGAGATTTCAGCTTATGTGGATTTAGAGGCAGCAGCAAGGGCACAGCCCCTCCGAGGCCGCAGGACACCTCTGGGTCTCTGGTCTTGCAGTGGCTGTATCCTACTGTGATGCAAGTCAGCCTTGTATGTCAGCAGCCCCATGTCTCTACCCCTCCAGCTCTTCCCAGCTCTGGGAGCGGACCTGAACATGACTGTCCAGTTTTCCATACACTTTCCTCATACAGAAGCTCCTACTGGTCAAGTCTGTTCTGTCAGCTGTAAGGAGGGTTGAAGAGCAAGTGCGAGTGATGAGTGAGATGGGACAGAATGGAGGGAAAGAGGAGGCAGTGCTGCTTTGAGGCATTGCAGCAGCACTTGCATGAAGAGAACAAGTCCCCTTGCACTGCAGAACAGTGGTCCAAAAGTAGAGCAGAAACCTTGTCAAAAGCACTGTGCTCAAGCATGGCCACCCCTTCCAAACTTCCCACTATAAGCCATGTCAGTGAGGATGTCCCTGTGTGCAGGGCAGTGCCTGGGGAGCCTTGTACAGGGAGAAGAGCCACTGCCAGTGCAGCCCAGCAGCTGCAGAGGTGTGAAATGCTGACACGCCAGCTGCCAGCACCATTTACATCAGGCAGATTGGTCTCTGAGGACAATAATGGATGTAGGACAAATGATGATGGTGAGATGAAAGTGCTATTACTCATTATTGAAACTTTGGATTACTCTCGGGCCAGTGCTAAAACTATAAAGCCGGCAGCCAGTGGACAAGCCCTTGGTAACCTCTGCCACCGAACTAAAAGCTTTTTGCGGGGGAACAGAAGTGCAATAAATCTTGTAGGCGACATTTAACATTTGTCAGAGAAACACTTTGGACTTATTTTAATCTCTTCGTTTCAGAGGGTTCATCATAACAAATAACTGGTGCCACGAGCCTGGCCAGCGAATCCCCCACGAGGCCGGCTCCAAATGGAAACTCCGAGTGGCCCCTTAATAGAAAGGGCAGCCTTGTGCATCAGTGCTGTTCGTGCACTGTGTGGTCTCCCAGCCACTCCTAAATGGATACAGCCCTCAGTATTTACACATGCTGCCTGTTATTCAGTGACACTGGGGCCTGCAATGGGTTTAACTGGATTTTCCCCCCCCCAAAAAAAAAAACCTGTCCATTAATCTTCCTCAGCGCTTGGAAGGAAAGTAAATTATTTACGGTGCGGATGTTATAGGGGATTGTTCCTGCATTAACATTTCATTTGGGAGTGTTAAATCTGTCTCTCATGCTAAGTTAGGGATTGGGTCTGTCAGGTGACTTGCCCTGAGATGAATCCCAACCAAGCACCTCCAGCAGTGCCTCTGCCCAACTTCTTTCTTACCCTGAGAGCAATGTCCTGGGCTCCAGCTGAAACAAATGCAAGGGCCAAGGAGAATAACCTTAGAGACTGTATTTTTAAGGTGTAAATATCTGTGCTCATTTAACTAAGAAGCAGCTTTGGCTAAAAAGGAATTCCAATTTTCTCACATTCAGCACTGCCAATGTGCTGCCTTTAGCATTCCCTCTATTTCTGTCCTATCTTACTCAGTCCACACTGTCTGTGTAAGGAGAGACTTACTGGTAGGTAAATCAGGCCGTAAAGTACTGGAGAGGACTGCTGAACCTACTTTTAAATTGCTATGTCATAAAAGAAGTGGTAGTGTTTATTGCCCCTATGGTATCCCAATGAATGGAGTACTTGTGCTCCTTGTGCTGGGCTGGCCTGTCACTGCCCCTTCCCAGAAGTGAGGGAGCTGGCTGGTGTATGACAAAACTGGAAAGGGACAGGCTTTCCAAACTTCACGTGTTCAGGTATTAGACTATCTTTTACAAATACTTGTAACTGCTATCTTAAAAAACTAACTCCAAAGACCTATAGCAGGCAGCAGCAACTTATCCTGGGGAAGGCTGTTAGAGGAAACCCAGAACCTAAGGGAAGGTGCTTCATGTTCCCAAGCACAGAGTGTGTGTGTGAGCAGTGGCTGCGGAGTTGCTGTAAGGCACTGGCCTTGGTACAGGGTTCGCTTGTGTTACCAAGTGCTGAGCATCACAATTTCCAGGCTGGCTTCTGGCCATCTTCAGTGACTTCCCCTCTCTCACCCACCATTCACCTCTGTAAGACTGCAAGGACAAAGCAGGTTAGAAACTGCTCCGAGAACCTCAGTGGAAAAGCACTGGGTAAACGCTGTAGAAGCAGTGTGTACTCAGACCTTGACCACTGCCACTTGCCTGCTCCGTGTGAGAGTTATTTGGGGGACATGCACATATAAACAACAGCCAAGCTGCTGTGCTGAGGTGCCCACAGAATGTCCTCTGGATAGTAATTACTCAAAGAGAGGTTTGGGAAGCAGAGGTCAGAGCAGGTGGGCTGAGAGTGCCTGAAGTGGGTTTGACCAGAGATGACGAGTCTGTTAATGGAATTATTTATTATCCCAGAAGTTCAGTGCCAACCACCCTGCACACATGGCACCAGTTTTACTGATGTATGAGTGGGATTAAACATGGCACCTGTGTCAGAAGGATCCCCTGGTACTGTTTAACAGACACTTGGAGCAGCTGCTTTGGAAAGATTACCTTCAGGCATGGAGCACCCAAGCAGAACAATATCATCACCTTAAGCACTTTCCATTTGTTGGCAACTGGGAAATTCTTGCCTTGTAGCAATCTAATTAGCTGATATCATTGAGAGTCAAACAACAGGATGTTCAATGCTTGAATGTGCTCTCTGGTTATGTGGTGGCTTCGCTAATTTTGCTGTTATCTTCATGTGTGATTGCACCTCTGTGGGTGTTTGGTGTCCTAGTCCAAGCTGCTGGCTTGAGATTGGGTTGTTCATTTGCAGGTAGGATCTGCTGCAAATCAAAATGTTGGGTATTCTGAAAACTTTGATATTACTGTTAAATATTTCATCTCCACCCATAACAGAATAGACTTATCATGGCAACAGGCTAGGAATTAATTTCATTTCTTGCTGGAAGTGATAGAGTGGATTAAGGATGTCTTTCTATTCAATAGTGAGCAAGTAATTGAAGTCTTGTGTGCATGCAAGAAACATATTTCCGTATTTGGGGTACTGTCAGTTTTCTTTTTCTGATTTCTTCTCAAACTTCTGCTTCCTTATTATTAGTCACAGCACAGGAAAGGCTGCGTGTGGGGAGTGACAGTAGAAAATGCAGATTTCTCTATGGCAAGGGCACTTCTCTAACACATCCGCTCTAGGAAAGGGACAGTACACTCCAGCCTTCGTTGCTCTGCAGCTGACCAGGGCGAGGTGTGTAGAGGACGGCGGCATTTGCTGTCCAGGTCATGGGTGACCAATTGCAGTGACTTACTGCAGTGTGGGGATGGTAGTGACCAGCTGCTCTGGTCTCATTGACAGGTCCCCATTTCTGCAGCTCTGAGCATCCCTGGAGCTGGAGGATGTGTGTGAGGCAGGGGAACAGGATCCAGCCACTGCTGTCTTCCTCAAGTGACATGTCAAATTAACAACCAGTTTAATCTCTACATCCACTGCCTGTCCCTCCATCTAATTTTTGCACCTCTGAGGAAATCATCCTTCTGTGAGAACTGCAGCATTCTGCAGAAAATGATGAGTAGTGATGGGGCTGTTAGTTCTTTTGCCATTAGTGGGTCAGATATTCCTTAGAATTCACTCCAATGCTGTCCCCTGGTATTATGGGCTTGATAGGAAGTGTAAACAGCTTGCACTGCTGCTGCATTAATCCCCTTCTCAAAACCAGCTTGGAGCTAATAGAAGATTATTCATGTGATGTAAAGTCCCACTGACTTCTGAGCCTTTCCATGACTTCTCAATGTGGATCTGACCAGGAGATCAGGACTTATGCTGCACAAGATTTATCTGCACCTAAGAGCTTTAGGAGCATAAATCCTCCTGACAGATGAGTCCAAACTCCACTGCAGAACACAACAACCTGCCGAGTGGGTACGGGCAGAGAGCTCGTTTTGAGGGAGTGTGTGGCCATAAATCCTCTAAATACTTTTGAAAATCTCCTCCAGAGTTGTCGAGCAGAAAAAACAGGTTTGTGGGCTGCAGAGAGCAGATGTATCCTGTGCACTTCAAAGATGTATTGGCTGCATCATGACCTCATGAAATTGTTTGAGCTGGCAGCTCTCCCTCTGTTTCTGCCACGGGTGCAGCCTAATGATACGATCTCACGTTGTTTAGCTATTGGAGTAAAGCAGGGGATAGAGCCAAGCAAATATAAGTTTGCAATTGCTTTGCCTGCCCCTTGGTTCCCTGTATGCTCCTGCCTTTTATCCTCTGCCTGCTCCTGACGTACTGCTGCTGCTTGTGACAGCCAGTCCAGGTTTATGAAGGCATCACCTGCCCTGTCAGAAGCAACACATACAAACACAATCTGGAGCTCCTGGTATCTGGAGCCTCTGCTGACTGTATTTATAATCCAATCATGCTGAAAAACACAAACATAACTTCTGTCTGACCTTCTCTATTAAACCATGAGCACTCTCTTTTTTTCCCCTCTAGGGTTTCTCATACCTTGACACATGCAGTATTTTGTCTGGTGGCATTTCTCCTGCTGTTTCTCCTATTATTTACAGGGCCAGACTGCGCCTTGCAAAGCTGACTGTCAGGAGGGAGTGCAACCACCTTGCAAAGGTGTCTGCTGACAGTCCCCATTGGGCTCTGTGCAGAAAAGGTAGGGCAGTGACCTGCAAGGAAAATTATGCCAGAGGCAGTCTCTGAAGAATGAGCACAAATGACTGCTTTATGATATGTTGGTGAGACTGGAGGTAATGAGAAAAACTCTCTAGCTCCCCTGCCTCTGCCCTCGCAGTCTCTGGGCACCTCCAGGATATGACTGCATCGTTATTACCCCAGTTTACAGGATACAGAGGTTAAAGCATCTGCTCAAGGTCCTTCTGAAAGGTAATAAAAAGGGTAGAATTGGGACCCAGGTGTCATGATTCTCCCTGTGCCCCAGAAGCCTAATTCCTTCTCTTTTGCTTTCTGAAATCAGATGCTTCCCACAGAGAATTCAGTTTCTCTGTTTACGGGGTGATAGCTTCAAGCTGTCAGCAGAAACCTCCCAAAATGCTGATTTTACCATCACACCAAGGCAATGTGGGTGTCTTCTGAGCAAGTCTGTCTGCACCCAACTGAAAGGACTGCACATAGCACTGGGTGATGGAAAACCCTCCTCAAATGGGTAATATCCACCCCGAGTCTCCCCTTGCACTAGAGCAAAAGTGTAGTGGAACACTGGTGTGACCAGGAGCGTATCGGTGTCTTCTGTTGCAGACTACTAGGCAAGGACCTCTTGATGTTGTACTTCTGTGTGCCAGACTAGCTGACATCCTTTTCCTAGGTAGAGCTGTTGCCCACCCTCTGAAACCCTGAGTTGAGCAGATACACAACATTAATGAAGACCTCTGTCTACATGAAGGCGGCCCATGTAAGTGAAGCCATAGGTTATGGCTGGGGATTCCTGAGCAGCCTTGTGTGAACCACGTTGTTTATTGTTTCTTGTAATTAGTTCAATCTTTTGGAGTTGGAGAAATCATTACCTTCCACTGCAGTATGTTCTCTCTGGTTGAAAAGTTTGTGTGAGTTATAGGCTGGTTCTCTCCACTTTCAAAGAATGAATGGATGAGTGGAATTCCTTGTAAGCTGGGTTATAAGTACAGTTGCACCTTTAGCGGAGTAGGAGGCATGAGACCTGCTGCGGACATAAACTGCTGTATCCAAATCTGATTGAGCAGTTATCTTTGGTCCTACAGCTTCTGCTGCCGTATGTTGGGACTGTGCAGACTGAATGGGCATTGGTGTCACCTAGAATCGTAGAAGCATCAAGGTTGGAAAAAACCTTTGATATCATCAAGTGCAACCATCCACCCTACAATCCCCAATCACTAACCCATCTCCTCAAACACCCTGTCTGCTTGTTTTAGAACCCATTCAGGGACGGTGCCTCCACCCTCTCCCTGGGCAGCCTGTTCCAAGGTCTTCCCACTCTTTCTGGGAATAAGTTTTTCCTAATCTGATCTGAACCTCCATTGGCACAACCTGACCCCATTTCCTCTTGTCCTGTCGCTAGTCCCTAGAGAAAAGAGGCCAACAACCACCTGTCTCCAATCTCCCTTCAGGTAGGTGTAGAGAGTAGTTAGGTCTCCCCTCAGCCTCCTCTACTCCAGGCTGAACAGTCCTAGCTCCCTCAGCCTCTCCTCATCAAACCTGTTCTCCAGACCCCTAATCAGCCCAGATGCCCTTCTCTGTCCCCTCTCCAGCACCTCAATGTCCTTCCTGTACTGCAGTGCCCAAAACTGCACCCCATACCTGAGCTGTGTGTTCTCCTAGTACTTGACCTTATTATAAATAAGCCTGGCCTATACTGCTGATGCTGTTATGTCAGCACAGTATAGTAAAATGTGTGTCCTGCCTAGCCAGGGCGCGTGGTGCAGGAGGAAGAGATGCTGCCTGGGCTCTGTGCTGGCAACTCATGATTTGTCTATGCTTCACCTGCTACAATAACAAGAAAATTGCATTTGCTCAGACCCTTAATTCAACGCTTAGATCCAGCTTTGATGGTTTCATTGCTTTTGCCCATTTTGCAGCAGCAAGGGACTAGAGAAAAGTAACTTCTAAATCAGCCCAGCCTGATGGTTTTCCTCCATGTGCTGCTGCTAAAGCTGCATTGCTGCTCCTCCGGCAGCAGTTCCCACTGCTGCATGGGCAGGGCTTCCTCATGGCTCACACACCCTCACACCCTGCTATTTGGGACAGGGACTACCTTTTCTTACAGCTCATTCTTTTGCAGTGTCTATAAGAAAAGGGGCTCCTAATCAGTGGTCTCATGGGTGGTGCCACGCTGCCTGCAGGAAAATGTTGTCTAGAAAGTCAACCCCTCTAGAATCTCTACAGACTCCTTTGACTTTAGAATGGCTGCTGCCCTTTTCGGAGTCTATTCCAGGAACATTTCACTGGACTGGACACCTGTGCCATAGCCTCTGCAGTCTGAGTGTCCCTCATGCATTTCAAATGTCCTTTATGGCTGTTGGGAAAGAGAAAATTAAAGAGAATGGCACTTCCAGGACATCAAAGATACAAAGGGCCTCTTTATCCAGGAGACATTTCTACATTTGGGGCAGTATTTTACCTGGTTAAATGGCTGTTTCTAACACCCTTAAGCACAGGGTTGCGCCAGCTCTATATAGATTTTTAATTAAGCCCCCTCCCTCCCCCACTCTTCTGCACATAACTATAATTTTACAGGTTAAGAAATCCCCTTAATATCTAGCTAGAGGTTTAATGTTCTGTGGTCCTTAAAGAGCCCCCCAAAGCACTGTGCTGTATTAATAGCTCCAAGATGATAATTTTTACAGTCTTCCAGGACTGACATCTGCTGTTAACACTTTGTGCTCATGTCAAGGGAGCAGGGAAGGAGGTGTGATGGAATTGTATCTGTCAGCTGATGTTTTAACATGGGGTTTTAATCTTTTTAATTAACATATCTTGACGGAAAAAAACCCCACCCCACCAGGCTGTTCTCAATGCACAAACCTTTCTATCTGAGGAGGTGGGGAGTGGCTCCCACTCCTGCAATGTGGATGCTCCTTGTTTGCAGCAAAAAGAGCATCTCTGATCCCTACTGGTATCTTCTGCAGAGCCCTGTGTTAGACTGTGGCCATGGAGGCCTGGGGATGCTGCAACGACAGATGAATATGCAGGAGAAGATGATTTAAAGCTGTAGCTGCCTGCATAATTCATATGTCAAGTAAACATCTGAGTAAGGTTGCCATGGTATCGGGAATGTATATCATCCTGGCCATGTGTGTACTTGGAAGAATATACAAAACCTTGCGAAGTACCACCTTTTCACAAACACAACTGAAGATGGGATTCTGTTCTTGGTGCTGATGTGGTTGCGATCCCAGGAGAGACAACTGCTGCTGCCCCAGGTCAGACTGGGCTGTCTCTCACAGTGACTGGTGATGAGGAAGAGTAGAAGGCAGAGGGCATGAGGGCATGTGTGTGATGCTGCTTCAGAAACACCCTCCCACAAAACATACCTGCCCATACCCAAGCCTGCTCTTGCATACATTCCCAGCCTTTTCTCTGGCATGGCACAAATCTGCTCCATCTCTTCTCTACCTCTTGGGACCCCTGAAGTTGGTGAACAAGCCCTTGAACTGCTCATATGTGGTATCCCAGCCAATGTAGAATCTGTCTCCTATTCTGCCACCTCTGCTGACCAGTGCCCACTGCATGGTTTCCTGCCGTGATGAGCACTGGGTGGTGCTGGCAACAGCACTGTGGTGGGATGGGCAGCCCTGATCCTCTTGCCCTGTACTGGGTACTCTACAGACAGGCATGCAGAGCTGATTCTCTCCCAATCTATACAAAATTCATGCTGAAAAGCACTGGGAGATTGATTTTACATCATTTATTGCCTTTTGCATGACTTTGTTCTCAGAGATGCACAGCCTGATTCTGTGCCCTGCAGTAGCATCCTGTGTTGCCTTTTACCCCTCCAGCTAGTCAGGTGCCAGGCTGGGTCCGATGCCTTTGCCTGGTAGACACACGACACCACGGAGCCAGCACCGCTCTTTTCCCAGCTGCAGCCCAGCAGGCCTACTCAAAATTGCTGGATTTCTCACTTTTTATAGCCAGTATTGCAGGGTTATGTCGGAAATGAAATCCACTCACAGCGCTTCAGGAGGGTTCCTCAGCCTCATGGGCTTCAGTGGGGCTGAGACACATCTTGAGGAGCTGAGTGTGTGCTTGGCTGGAAGGAGCTGGGTTTGGGCTGCCATTAGCACCTCCCAGCAGCGCCAGTCCCCAGTGCCTCACCTCTGTGATCTGGGCTCCTGTTGACAACAGCCTTTGCTTTGATGGAACATTCAAAGCCTCCCAGGGCCAGCTGGCAGATGACTTCAGACCCCTCTGGTTTAGCACATGGCGTGGGGTGGGCAAAGATCCCCTTCATTAAAATAGAGAGATGACATTGATTTTTTCCTGGCAATATTTACAATTCAAAGTGTTCTGATCAAAGTGCTAGAAATTGGGATGTTGATGTGTGATAATTACTCCTTTCCCCGTGTTTGCGGCAGAAGAGCGCACGATCCCCTTTCCCTTTGTGTACCCCGTGTCAGTTGAAAGCGTTTCCACAGAGCTGATGCCTGTAGATATATTTGCTGACTCTTAATGTCAGCAAATCCCACTATGATTAGGCCTTGAGGTGACAAAACAAAACCTTGACTGTTACAAGCTAGGTAACTCAGTGCTGAGATAAAACCTAAAAATAAACCCCAGCAGCCTTTTAATGGGAGTGAGCACAGCGCAAAATAAATTTTTATAAGTTGTTAGGCCCTTGCAGCAAAGGGGAGAACGATAAAATCCTGTTTGATGGGGTTTTAATGGCAGTTGTTTCATTTAAAGCTTTTAGTGAAGCAGGTTACATGGCAAAAGCAGAATAATAAACAGTAAGAAAATGCATTCACCCTGTGAAACAGCCACGATTAAACACTCAGCAGTAACTCAGTGATGCCAGCTCCAGAGTTTCCAGCAGGACAATACCAGGGGTGGCTTTGCCTGCTCAGGTTTCCATCCCCAGCTCCTGTCCCTGGTCACATAGTCCTGGTACAGCCTCACCCTTTGCCTTGGCTCGCTTTGTAAATGCTTCCTGGCAAAATGCTTTCTCTGTGGGATATTGCACTGCTGCAGCCCTATAAAAGTTTTTCTGGTTTTGCTGAATCAAGCCAGAGGTGCGTGGGGTGGTTTCATCACTTTGCCTTTCCAGTTCAGCCCTTGCTCTGGGTTTTGCTGGTGAAATTCAAGGGTCAGCAATAGCTAAAGTAATAACAAACCCACACTGAGGGATTCCTTGCTCTGTGCGTCACTCCTGCCCCCAGCACTGTGAAACCATATTGTGCCATGGTACCCGCAGAGGAAACAGGCAAGGTGGGGAGCCCACTGCTTGCAGCCCAATCCCACTCCAGCTGTAATGAAGCCCGCGGAAGCACTGAGCTCCTCCAAGCACCTCTGGCCAGCTGCAAACCAACCAGCGGTAATTTGGGCAGGTTTGGGGTTTGGGTAGGAGCCTCATGGTCATGGTCTGAGCTTTCCTATTGCTCTCTGAGCTGAAGGTGGGGATGACTTTGCTCTCGCGCTCCTATGTCTGTAGATGCGGTCTGGTGTTTGAATCCCCCTGTGTGTGAGCTGAATGGTGCTTTGTGTCTGGGGTGGAAGGGAGGATATGATTGTGATGAGTCTAATCTTCTCCCAGCAGAAAACTGCTGTTGATCAGTTAATGAATAATGCTCTTTTGCTGGGGCTTTGTTTAGAAATGGGCTCAGCTCAGAAGCTATCACAATGCTGCAGTACTGGCACTGAAAAGTGAGAAATGTCTGTGAATATTTCCTTAAAATAGTTATAAATAATATACTGGAAATCCTACCCACTTTCCCAACCTGTCCCAGTCCCAGAAGTGCCATAGGCACCTTTGTCCTGGTGGTCACAGCCCAGATGACATTGATGGACATCAGGGAAAGATCACAATGCAAAATATTTTCTTTATAATCATGAGGAAATTCCTTCAGCTTGATTATAAATGTCAGCAGAAGCATTTTGTCAGAATCCTTTTAATAGAAACCAACCATCAGCCCCAGTCACATAACGATTTACTCTGGGTACTTAATGCCATCCAAAACTCTTTCTTCTTTTTATTTGTCTCTCTCTTTTTTTTTTTTTTAAGAAACAAAACATGAGAAGTAAATCCAACCCTGCATTTTCCATTGATCTCAGAACAGAGACACAAACAGCGGGGGTTTTAATGTCACATGTTACCACGATGTAATCAAACCCAACTTATAAAATCAATATTTCTTCATAACTGACCTTTCCAGATTAATGATATATTGCTACACTACTCCATGGACAATCATTTCCAATAGCAAGACTAACCATTCAGATCACTTTAATTAATCATCTTCTGTTCCCCACTCACCCAATGAAGTGTTAGTGAAGTTCAGGAGGCAGCCTGAGCTACAGAACTACATCATCAGACAGGAGTTCAGTGCTCCGTATAGGGCAGAAAATGTCTCTGTAAGCCATACAGAAGACATGTATCCACAGCAATATACTGTTGAGCCTACTCTGGTCTTCTGTGCTGTGCTGTCTTCTTCACCACCTGGCGACAACCCCAGCACATAATCATCTGCTGGTGATAGGGAATTCATCCCCATAGGAACAGACAACGATGTGACAAACAGAGCTGGTGACCCCGTAGAATGAGGGTGAAATGGATGAGCTGTGCAGAAGAAACGTCATGTTTATGCACATTTATTTTTAATAACTGGCTGTCCAGGGTGGTGAGCAGCTGGGAACATATTACCACAGTCATTATGATGTTTAAACACTAGCCATAATATGGATAAACAGTAACATCACCCTGAGATTTCAGCCAAGCAGCTCCATTAACTCTTTAGAAAATGCAGACAGACACAGTTCAACCAAACAACCATTCATCTCCTTTTGGCAAAGCAGTCACCAAAATTTGGGGTGGGCTGGCTGCTTCTCAAACATAGCTCCAGTGCTTCATTCCAGGAATGCATCCTTTATACGACCATGTCTAGTCTTGGGAAACATATTTGAGAGAGCAGCAGTTCAGGTCCTACTTGACTTCCCTCTAAGATCCCTAGTGGCACTAGCAGAAGTCCCATGGTTGCCTAGAGAAGTGGTGGAGGCCCCATCCCTGGAGCCATTCAAAGGTCAGGCTGGATGGAGCTCTGGGCAATCTGGTCTGGTTTGTGATGGCCCTGCTTGTTGTTTGGGGGTCCCTTCCAATCCTATGATTCTAAGAAAGGTGACTGAGACCACCAACCCATTTTGACAAGGCACTAAATTATTGTGTTTCAGGGGAACATCTGAAGTTCACCACCATAATTCTCTACTAGTCTTTCAGCTCGTCCTGCTCCTGTGCACAGCAAAGTTACTGCAGTGCTGTGATTGCAGAGGAAAACATCAAAGTCAACAAAATCCCCTCTGCAGCCAGGGCTAGGGAAGAAGAATGTGTTGTGAGTAGCCTCGGGGGTGTCTCTATTGATGGTTAGGGCTGACCTGGGATCACCCCTCCACTGATACCTGTCAACTGTTTTATACAGTCAACCTCGCAGCTTGATGAAATTCAGAAGTCCATGAAATTACACCCTGAATTAATCTGGCCCGTTGCCAGGAGAGTAAATAAGTCGTAAGGACAAAACTTTGTGTTGGAAGCTTATTTATTTCTTTTGCTAATTCTTCCTTAACCGTGCAAGTGAGACATATAATGCCATTATCAATCCAACCAAAGGGATTCGAACACAACCCCCTTTGACTGTGATTTCAAATAAAAAAAAAAGAAAGAAGTATATCTAACAATAAATTAGTGTCACAACCAGCTACGTTGTCTCCCTAGGAGGGAAGTTGGGGGCTTTGAACTGCTGCTTTTGTGTTGTCGTGATGGTGTTCAGAGGGTCCCTTTTGACATTGCAGCCTCTCATCTCAGAGCGACACGACAAACAGCTTGTCATAGGCCGTGCCAGACACCACTGGGAGCAGTCACAGCACACTCCTCCACCTTTGGAAATGCCAATCATGGCCGCATCCTGTGCTGGAACTTGCTTGTCACTAGCCTTCAAAGGCTCCCATCTCCAGGCATTTATCCCCAGGGGTGTCTCTGAACACCCTTTGCTGTGAAGGATGGGCAGGGAGAAGATGCCTGGCTGATCCTCAGTATTTTATAGATGGTCACCTTAGAGCTTTGCTCAGGGTGAGTGAAAAAAGCCCTTGGCAAGCATGGAAATAGCTCCTGGGGGAAGACATCTACAGTAACTGGTTGTGGAATCATTGGGTTGGTCCTTGATGCATAGTTTCCTCTGAGAAGGTAAAGCAGATCTCTGCTGAGATCAATAATAAGCCAGTGGAGAACTGGAGCTGTTGGCTTTTCTGGAAATTAAATCTCTTTTAAAATCTTTACAAAGGCAGTCTGCTCCCTACGGCCCTGTCTCTGGGCCCCCTACGGCTGATTTTTCCCTCAGTGGTGATGGGCAAGAAGAGATGTGATGTTTCTGTGGGCTGGTTTGGAGGAGCTCCCTTATCATTCCCCAGCTCTGGTGCTGTGGAAGGAGCTTTGCTTTGGGGAAATGTCAGAGTTTTATTCCAAAGAGTGAAATTTTGGAGTGTGATAGGAGTGGATTGCAGTGTAAGGGGAGGTTATGATGGGTTCCAAGCAGCAGTGGGTCTATACAGTGGTACCCCCTGTGCTGGTGCAGTCCTGGTGCAGACAGTGTGTGAGGAAAGAGGATGAGATGCACAAGGCTCCAGACCTGTGAATCGTTAAAAAAATAATCAAAAAGCCCAAACAGCTGGAGAAGCTCCACTAGGTGCCCTCTGGACACTATCTCTGAGGAGAGATCTCTGTGATGAGACAACATTTAATCTCCAACCTGCCAGCTGCTGCAGGTCTCGTCTCTGTCTCACCTGTGTCTGCAGTGCTGTCTGTGGATGACATGTGCTGTTGTGCAGAAGGGGTGCAGGGTTTGGGGCTCTCCAGGTGTGAGGTGGAGTATAGTTGAGACCAACACTAGCAGAAGGTGCTGTTTGGTTGATGCATCCTTTGGGGATTGGTGCAGTCATTTGTGCAGGGGTAATGCCTCCAGGTCTTGACTGAGGTGGCAGGTCCTATAGCACTCTGCACCAGAGGGGTGTTTGGCCCAAGCAAAAAGTATTTTGGGGGGCCTGTGGTAACAATTTCATTAGTGATAGGGCAAGAGGAAATGGCCTCAACTTGTCCCAGGAGAAGGTTAGGTTGGACATGAGAAAAAATTTCTTCCCTGACAGAGTGGTCAGGGGTTGGAACAGGCTGCCCAGGGAGGGGCCAAGTTGCCATCCCTGGAGGGGTTCAAAAAACTAGTAGATGTGACCCTGGTGTGCAGGATTTAGTGGGAAGGTTGGGGCTGGGTTGATGGTTGGACTGGATGATCTTTTAGGTCTCTTCCAACTTTAATGGTTCTATGATTCTGTGGTTTCAGAGCAGGGACGACTGTGTGCAGCAGGCGGATCCATTGCTGTGCCCTTTTTCTGGGTCCCTGGCTCTACTGGAGAGTGACAGTGTCACACCCAGAGGGCTACAAAGGCCCCAAGAAGTTTGTGATGTGAGTAGGAGGATAAAGAGGGGAAAACAAAACCAGAGATGTTTCACCACAGCTCAGACAGGTGACCAGAACTGGTGCAGAATCTGGATCTCCTGCAAGCCCGTCCCATCTGTGTCTCCATGTCCCCTTCTCCAGGCCAAATACTGCTCTGCAAGTACAAGTTGCAAAGGAAAGGTAGTTGTGGCTTACCACAATATTTTGCTTTGAGTTGTCATTTCTTATTTTAAACATTTCTTATGGGTTAAATAGATATACCTCAGTTATTTGGGGTAAATAAGCCATAAGTCAATTTGCATCAGTAGAATTGAACTGGATTTCTGTCAGTGGAGCTGAGATCAGGAGTGGCCTGTAATTTGAGAGGTTTAAGAATTTAAATATTTTTTAGTTTTGGGGTTTTTTTAAAGTTTTTAATTTCACCAGTAATGGGGTTTCTTTGCCCTTTATGAAGTGACTGGAATGAGGTAAGATTTTTGCAAGGTTCTGCCAACATTTAATAAGAATAATAATCTAATACTGTCCTTCTCAGATAGAGAGCAAACCACGACCTGGGGCAGAGGCAAAATTGGCCATTTCATGGTCCTGGCAGCCCTGGTTTCCCTGTCAGGGATGATGAAACTGGGAGGACAGAGCTCTCCTTGGGTTAGCTCCACACCAGCTCATCACAACTTGAAGTCAGTGTGTGTGATTTTTTTAAAACCTGGACACATGATGTCCTGCCTTCTCCAAGCTCTGCCAGCGATGGATGCCAGGCTCTGACCTTGGTCACCAACCCAGACGGACAGCAGCGAAGGTGACGGAGCTACCTGGGTTTTAACTGGACCTATGGATGAGGTCTGGTGAGCAGTATGGCCCATCTGTCTGTTGACCTGTGGCTGAGAAATAACTCCTCTGCCCCAGGGTTGTCCTCAGTTAAGGTAGATCCCCACACAGGGAGGGACAGGACCACGGGACTTCCTGGGGGACAGGGACATATTGCTGGAGGAGGAGATGCTGCACCTCACTTAAACTGGTTATTGCTTAAATGACTTGGCACAGCTTGAGGCCAGTACTTGAGTTGGTGGTTGGGCTTTTCTTGTTTAAATGATCTTTTTCCTCTGGCAAATTACTTCTGTTCATTTAAAATCCCTACCAAGCAGCCTAGGCTGTGTGGCTGGCCCAGGAAATAAATCCCAAATAAGCAGGTACAGACCACCTGAACTTTGAGAAAGGATCCCTTAATCTTGCCTGGTAGAAACCTTCATCCAGAAGGGACCTGTGTCCCTTCCAGCACAGGTGTTTGTGGTGTTTAATGGTTGGAGCTCTGAGTGCTCCCTGCAAACGTACAACCTCCTCTTACAGCCTGGGGAGTATCTGGGAAAAGGTCAAATCTACCACTATTGCTTTTGAACGTGCTGCTGGTTATGGGAGAAGCTCTGGGGTGGCCCCACATGCCAGGGTGCAGGGCAACGTGTGCTAGGAGACAAGGTGTGCAGACTGGGCCTGAACTGCTTGTGGGCAGAGGCAGGGTGAGGGAATTTGAGATTTCAAAGCTGTGAGGTATTTGTGGGCACCTATGACTGCAGTCAGCAGGCTCAAAATACTGACACTGCTGCATAAAAGTGATGAAAGAAAATGGCCAGACAGGTAGTCCTTTATGTAGGGTCCCCTCTCCATCCCAGTTTGGCTTGGAAAAAGCAAAGCCAGAGGCTCAAGGTGAGCCAAAGCTACCACTTGGCACTGGCTACCACCAGATGATAGCCCCCTTTTCCTGGCAAAAGGTCCCTATGGCAGACAGTGAGCTTGGGGGTGGATGGGCAGCCTGCACAGATTGTGAGAGACATGGGCTAGGACGACACACCAAGCCCAAAGTCAACAAGTCCCCCCTGGGGAAACCACAGCGCTGAGGGCAGTCAGTGTAAAGCGAAGGAGAGGGAGATGCCAGCACCGGTGCAGGAGCATGGAAATAATAGCAAGTGTGAAGAGAAAAACAAGGAATGGCCTGGGGTGGCAAGGCGAGAGCAGCATTGCAGAGCCCTGGCTGTGACACTGCCCTAGAAGAGGCTGTAGAAATGTAAGAGAAGTTGAAGAAGTCTGACTAAGGGACTTGACTCAGTGTTATTCCAGTAAGTCGTAACTGCTGGGCTTTTTTCCTAAAGTGAAAATGCTTCACTAGAGAGGAAATGATTTTGCTTAGAGATCTGCTTTAGTGGTAAACATGGTAGAGTAGGGTTAATGGTTGGAACTGATGATCTCAAGGGTTTTTTCCAACCTGAATGATTCTATGATTCTGTGAAAGACCATCAAGGTATTTGTATGTGTCCAGTATGTCTGAGGCTTTTTAGGTATTTAGTAAAATCCCTTCTCCTGGAGTCAAAGGCAGTCCCCATCCCCAGATGAGTTCAAAAGCGATGGAGATGTGGTGTGAAGGACATGGTTTAAGGGTGACTTGGCAGTGTTGTATTAATGGTTCAACTTGGGGATCTTAAAGGTCTTTTCCCACCTAAATGATTCACTGATTCCATGGTGTTATTGTTGCAGCAATAGTTGCTATCAATGTGTGAAATCCTGGCTAGAAAAAGAGCTTCAACTTTTAGGGGAGGAAGGGTGATCAGACACTGGAATGGACTGCCCAGGGACTTGGTGGGGTCCCCATCCCTGGAGGTGTTTAAGGATAGACTAGACACTTAATGTCATGGTCAAACTGATTGTGGTGATGTTAGGTCATAGGCTGGGCTGGATCATAGAATCATTAGGGATTGGAAGGGAGCTCGAAAAATCATCTAGTCCCCCTGACACAGCAGGATCACCTAGACCAAGTCACACAGGAACACATCCAGGTGGGTCTTAAACATGTCCAAGGAGACAANCCTGCCCAGCTCTCCAGCCTGTCCAGGTCTTGCTGAATGACAGCACAGTCTGCTGGGGTGTCAGTGACACCACCCAGCTTTGTGTCATCAGCAAACTTGCTGACAGTGCATGCCAATCCCTCATCCAAGTCATTAATGAAAAGATTGAATAGGACTGGTCCCAGCACCGACCCCTGGGGCACTCCACTAGATACAGGCCTCCAGCTAGATTCTGTGCCACTGACCAGTACTCTCTGGCTTCTATCCTGCAGCCACTTCATGATCCACCTCACTACCCGATCTGGATGATCTTAGAGGTCTTTTCTAGCCTCAATAATTCTGTGATTTTGTGATTCTGTGAATCGGAGTATGAAATTTCCGATTTGTCTTAAGTTAAAATGTCATGGGTTTAGGGCAGACTGCATATTTCATGATAGTTTTAATTCTAGCACTGGGGATTAGCATAACTAAGTTTCTTTAATAAAATAATTTTAAATGTTGAACTTGACTGCAGAATATCTGTCCCTCCCCCTGCATCAAATATGTTTCCTTTTCCCAGCTGGGTGGATGTGCTTTGCAAGGACTAGATGGAAATTATGGACTTAGCCCTCCTGCCTAACCTTAAACGAGAGTAAAATGTAATTTACTTGTATTTAGCAGCAGCTGCTCTGACGGTAGGTATTAAAGCGACTGGCAAACACAGTAGCAATTTATCCCAAGCAGTAACTTCGAGCTGCTATTTTAGGTTCATAAAAATGTAGTTACAACATACTGTAACCCACCGAATGCAACTCCTTTATGATCTCATAAAAATAGCAGTGCAGAGTTCTGTCCCATGGGTGAACACCCTGTGCTGAGCCTTCTGCAGTGCTCAGGAGTTACGTCCTCTGCAAAGGGTTTGGCTTCCTCGGGACCTAAACTGAGACCGGAGTGAGCTCTGGGCATGTAGCACAAAGGATGAATCTGGGCAAATTCCTGCCAAGGGACATTTTTCTCCTGTCTTGAAGTTAAAAATAGGCTGAGTATAGGGTAACCTTTTGGGGATAGGTAGTGTCAGTGGCAGAAAGAGTCATGTTTGAAGAACCTGGGGCCCTCTTAAAAACTAACAAACTACCTAGCCTGACCTAGAATTTCAGAGCACCTCCCCTTGGTACTCCCGGTTGGCAGAGCTTCCACCCCAGCAAAGGCAGGGTTTGTCTACAGAGAAAGGGGGACTGTTGGGAGAGGGGACGCAGCATCTGCCCAAGCATCACCAGGAATAGCTGTTGGCCCAGATGACTGATAATTAAAACAGTGCTGCCATATCTCTGGCAACAGAATCATGCAATCATGTAGGTTGGAAAAGATCTTCAAGATCATCAAGTCCAACCATTAATCCAGCTGTCCCAACCCATTGCTAAACCCCATCCCTGAGCTCCAGATCTCCACAACTTTTACTTTCATACAGGGATGGCAAATCAAACCCCTCCCTGGGCAGCCTGTTCCAAGGCCTAAGGACTCTTTCCATTAAGTTTTTCCTAATGTCTAACCTAAACCTCCCCTGGAGCAACTTGAGGCCATTTCCTCTTGTCCTGTCACTTGTTACTTGTGAGACTTGTGTGTTAGATGAGAACTTCCTCACAAGGCTGCGTCCAGTACACAAATTACTTTTTCTTCCTTCTCATACTTAATTTTGTGTTGAATGCAGTCATGTAGCTCATCCTAGTACTCCTGGGCTTGTGGCTTAATTGCATTTAGATCTAGCTCTGAGCTCAGCAGGCTCATTAGAAGTATTTCCTACAGCCTGGAACACTGTGCCTGAAGTAGCATTGCTGGTGGGCAGCCTGGGAGGAAACTGCAGCCATTACATTCCAGTTTGGGGAAGACAGACAGTGAGAACAAACAGCTCTTTCACTAGATGTAAGTGGAAGTGATGCAGATCAAAATAACCATCTTTAGGTGCAGTATTATCTTTGTTTTCCTGAGACCAACTTCCCATGGCCTCCACTGAGCCTTGAGGATGCAAAACTTCTCCCAGAGAGAAGCAAGGCCATGGTGCATGGAAGAGGCTTTGATTCAGCCACAGCGAGACCCCCTGGGGCCTGGACAGGTCTCAAAGCTGCTCACACCTTCGGGCAAACCCATATTCCCTGCAGCACAGCTCTAGTATTGTGTTGACATAACCAGCAGCTGCTGTGCAGCCATGGGAGAACATCATCCACAGGAAAGAACACACTGTTTGCATTAGAACAGCCCTTACAGCATCCTCTTCTCTTCTTGCCACTGAGCAAGGACAAATCCACCAGAAAAGGCAGCACCACCTCCAGAGACTCTTCATCCAAGTCCACACAGAATGAAATTGGCCCAGTGTGAAGATTAAGAGGAACATTACTTCAGCCAGGCCTAAAATTGTGAGCCTGGGCATTACCAAAGTTTTAGAGACTGCAAACAAGAAGATGAAGCCGTAAATATGTTGTTCAGCAGAATTCCCAAGCCTTTGTCTTGTCTTGGCTCCTGAGCAAACCCACAAATCACCTCCTGTTTAAGGGAGAATCCTTCCCCACTGACCAGCCCTAAAGCACCAGGATTAATGTCAGCCTTAATTTTCAGTTGTCACTTGCAGGGAAGAATTGTTCCTGCATATTTCATAAGCACAGGCTGGATTTTTGAAAACTCTGAGAAATGAAAACATTCCCTGTTTTTCAAAACACCCAGCAATGGCTCAGGAGGAGCAGTAACTTCTCCAGCAGAAGGCAGGATGGCCTCCTCCACAGCTGGCTCGGAATCATTCATCCAGCCTGAGCTGTCCCACCGACAGCAAATAAATTGTCAACGTGCTCTGTTTGCTCACATCCTGAGCATGAAAACCTAATTAGTGTGCTAGCACAGTTTATTGGGTCTGCTGGTGCAACAAGCCTCTTCCACCAAATGCAGGCCAACCTTCTGGGTTCCACCAGACAGAGTGACCAGCTATGATATTTCCCTGGCTCTCGACATGCTGTAGTTTTACAACGTGCAGAGAAACACGTCGTTTTGGATTCAGGAGCGATGATGAGATTCTCTGCAGCGATTCTTTCCAGAGCAAGGAAATACACAGCCAGATACACTGCAAGGGGGCTGCTGCTTGTGAGATTGCCAGCTCATTTCTGCAAAGTGTCTGAAGAGCAGCTGCAAATTACAGCTGTGGAGCCAGCTTTCAAATACTCCAGTGTTCAAGGGAGTCTGCACCCAGGGGTTTTAGGCCATGGTCCTGCAAGATCATTCTGTGCCTTAATGTCCTTCAAGGTTTTGATCTAAGGATCTATATAACAACTCCCAAGCTAGAGAGGATGGAAGACATGACACTGTCCTTTTTAATGAGTGATGAGGCTCAAATTAACATGCAGAGTATGAAAAGGAAGGCCTCTTGAAAGAGTGTCTCATTATTTCTGATGTCAAACACTTTACAGGGAAATCCAACATCAGAGGAGATTTGCGGGGGTGGGTGTGAATTTTGGTTTGTGAGTGAAATTTGGGCCTTCATCACATGGGGCTGTGAGTGGTGCGATGATTAGCTGCAAGCAGTGATCTAGCTGGGCTTTGATTAATTTGTTAATGAGCTTCTGATGGGTGACACCATGTCTATCTCACGTGTCAACCCTGCTATGTGTCAGTTATCCCTGATTTAAATGGGGCACAGCTTAACATTATTTTGGACTTTGGAAAGCAGCCACTGAAACAGTTAATTGCAGCTGATATTCAGTTTGAAATTTTGAGTTGGTTCAAAGCTCAGAGCTGTCCCTTCCTTGACAACTTGCCAGAAGGGACAGAGCTTGATCCATCACGTGAACCTCCCTGTTTTCCATTTGCCAGCCGTGCTCAAGAGTTTTGCTGACCACGAGCGCAAAGTCTCATTTCTGTGACACCCAAAGAAAAGAGATGATGCATTTGTGCCCTCATCGTGCAGACATCAATCCCATCTCCACAACTTCTTTTGCATGAATATTCCTCCCAATTTCAGTGAGACTGATAACACACCCGACGCAGTAGATGTGAGAGCATTGAAAGGGCTGGGACCTTAAATTGCATCACTAAAAGACCTTATTTCCCCAGAGACTTCTGAAACTAAAGGATCAACTTTTCAAATGCTGCAAGCTCCATGGAGGTAGGTGCAGAAGCTCTCATGTTCATGAAAGGATGTAATTTATGCAGACAACAGCAATTTAAAGTAAAATTGATCCAGCAGTACAAAAAATGATTGGGTCAGTAGTCTGGCAAATAAGAAGGATGAGTTCACTGCATGGGCATTTACAGGGGATAATAAATTGTATCTGGCTGAAATATTTTGACCAGGCTTTTTTTTCCTTTTTAGTTTTCAATCACAACCAAGGTATTGTGCAAAAATTATTTCAGAAGGATGAGACTCGGGTCTAGGTGACATTAGAAATCCTGTGTAGCCTGGATAAGGAAGGAGGTAGTGGCGTGAGTTCAGGGATATAATGCTGGCTGAAGTTCAAAAACTTCTGGAAACTGCAAATACTCTTTATATCTACTTTACTGATCATGTAACACTCATAAACAACGAACGTAATTAGAACCATTTCAAGGCTTTGAAATTGCTTTGCTTCTGAAGGAAAATGAAACTGTTGTTGTGGTGTAATAGAGACTGAACCCCTGGGTCAGGACGTTGCCTGCATGACAAAGCATGCAGAAGGGGGAGGACTGGGATTTGAGTGGGGTTGTGCTCTGAAGAAGTGCTCAGCCTGCACCTTAGCCAAAATTTTCTGAAGCTTTTGGCTTCATTTTTGCATCTGAGCAAAAACAATTTGCAAAACCTCCAATTGTTTTGCAAAGTGGAAATAGTGGTTTCTGATCAGCTGCAGCTCTTTTTATTGTCAGCAATATTAAGAAAAGCAGTAGATTGTGAAAATGTTGACAGATTGAAAATGTTTCTTGCATTTTAGTCTGCCTTCCTACTGGAAATGGCTTAAGTACCTATTCCCTGTGATTGAGGGTTCCTGGGGCAGAAGTGGTGAATTGTAATACAAAATAGAAGGCCAGGCTACCCCAAGTAATGGATTTGTGTTGGTGTGAACCACTCTGTGCCTGTTGCAAACAGTGCTTGAGAAATGGATCTTTTCTTGAAAAGGGAACTGGCTTTGTGAAAACATTTGAAGAATAAGAAAGAGGAAAAGAATAATAAAATCTCTCATTATTGAACATTCTTCATGGAATATTTTTCAGATTCTTATTGGAAACCTAGGAGTTGTTCTGATGGGTCTCCAGCTTTTGATTCATGTTCAGCTGGACTCACCTTTGTTTCCTGTGTTATATTTTTTTGTTTGGTATTAGATGCTGGAGACTCAAAAAATGTCACTTTCAATGGTTGTTTAAAGAAACCCTCAACAACTTGCACCTTCCAATTTCAGGAAAAGACATTTTTCCTTTCCCCTCTTAGTCTAAACTCCAAGAAATCATATGAGAATTTTCTCCATTTCAGTTCAAATAACAGTTTTGTTTTTCTATCCGTTTGACAGCAGGTATTGCTTTCAGAGAACAGGTCAGGGAGTTCAGGAGGGGAAATAAATACGTCCTTTGTGTTTTTCTTATAAGACAACTCCAGTTTTCCAACAGTCTTGGTAAAGAACTTGTGGCATCCTCCTCAAAATAGGCAGAGCTGGACATTTTCTACTGTTGAGGCCTCTAGGTCACAAGTAATTCCCCCTTCTCCTCTCTCTGAGCTGGGAAACCTAGTGGTTTTCCTGGGTGATGGAGAGCAGTCAGGGCTGCAGGCAGGGAACCAGCACAGGATCCCTTTCTACATGCTCTGATGAGGGAAAGGCAAAGGAAAACCAAAGGCTTCCCCCAGAAGAGCTGCTCTGCCATGATGGCAGTGGAGAGATTTGCAGGTGTGGGAGCCATGAGGTTCCATCAGCTGTCAACTCAGGGTCTTGAATCTTTTGCGGTGTATGAAGCTGGGTGTTTTATACTGTCAGTCGGGGGTATCTGCCGCAGATGCTGTGTCTGAGCAGTTACTCTCCAAGATTACAAAAAGCCAGTCAATTAAATGCAGAGATAAGTAGAGCTATGAAGTGAAGAAACCCCGGCTGGCTGGCTGGTTTCGTATGTGAAGTTCTCCTGTGTTTAGCAAACCGCTTGTCCTGCTTGAGTCGTGTTCCTCACATCACAGCTATGCTGGTGAATTCAGTTAAGAACAAAACAGTTCAACATCAGAAAACCAGGTAAGTTGGCAGTAGATGGCAAATGTCTAGTCTGACACCTTCAGTAAGTAAATACGCCTTGGCAAGTGTTTGTAGAAGAAAACACTGCCCTAGAGGGTTTCCTTTGCAGAGCTGGGTTATCTACAGCTCACTGATTGCTAAGAGTTGTAATAGGAGTGTATATAGCTGTCAGCTCAGCTCCAGGGAACATGAGTTGCTGTCCTGCCATAATCCATGTGGATGCTCTGAGGGATGTGGGGAGTAGCTCGAAGCGCCAGTGATGTTCCTCCTCCACAGGTGAATTCCCCTACCCCAGACCTGCACAACAGTGACTACAGAAGAGCTTTAAAACACTGGCGTAAGAGAAAAAACAAGATCTTGCCAGACATAGGTTTCTTTCATAGAGGTGGATGTGGGTTGTGAACCATCTCTTGTTAAAGTGTACGATTTGTAAACTTGGAACCTGACCTAGTGAAAATACTGAGATCAAAGGGAAGGCTGACTTTGATTTCAAAAGGCTTTGGAACAGAGCACTAGCTGATACTAATCTATCAGTGTGTTCGTATTTGGATAGTGTCAAATCATTCCTTCAGCAGGCAGAAAGGTTTGGGTTTTTCCTTGGAATAATTTTAATTTTCTTATATGGTTTTCACTGTGTTGGAAATCTGGGGACAAAGGCTGCCTTGGCAGCTTAGCCAGCCAGGGGATGATGTGAAGGCCATTTGTCTCATTCCAAGTGTATCTCCTGTTAGGTTTTGAGTTCTCGAAGCTCTGTCTGTTTCTGGATGAGCTGCCATGTCAGCAAAGTAGATGCTGGAATCCTGAGCCCTAAGTGGTTCCCTGTGGATGACACATCCCATGGCTTTGTACAATGTATAAAGCCCCATTCATTTGCACCTCTTGCAAATTTCTCTTCCTTTTTCCTGCACCATAGTCTGTGTTTAGAATTAACTAGGAAAATATTCAAATGGCCTTTCTGTTATTTCTAGATGTCAGTTCTTGATGAAACTGGGCAGTTCAAGAAGTGCATGTGCTTTAAAACCCAGTAGGCTGTAAATCCAAATGCTGCTGGAATTTTGCAAGCCTTGAGGAGCAAAGTTTGATTTGGAAAGAGTTTTGACAGAGATGTTGTTGAACTGGTTTTCAAGTCCAAGTTGAGCTTAGACAAAAAAACATTCTTGTGGTGCAGATTTCATGTGGAAAGTGATGATGATACCTAACGGTCCCAGAACAGCATCGGTTCTCACAGGGTGCTGAGCTCCCACATCCCAGAAATGTTATGTTACCTTGCTGCTCTCTGGCCAAGTCCTAATCTAAGATTTTCTGGTTAAGGCAGATTTAATCCTAAAACACTGATCTGACAGCTTGTGTCAGGTTTGGCAGTGATATCTCTGGCCAAAACAAAAGCTTAGGACAAGTTAAATGTTCCATTTGGAAGAAAAATATTCCAGATCTTAATTTCACAAAGATTTTTATTCATTGTTTACTTTTGTCAGTTTATTTGTTTATTTTAGCAAAACTGTCTCAGGCTGGCCAATATGACCCCAAACAATTTTTCTTTCAATTTTTCTAATTTCAGAGCAGCTCAGATACAATTATCTGACAGAGAATTTTGTTTATTAAACAACAGATCTCCTGTTCTCACAGCTCTCTTCTGTGTCAGGAGATGGGCCATAATAACCCATCTTCCTGCTAAACATCTGTAATTCGCATCAGCATTAACAGTGTCAGGAAGTTCTTGCCGTCTCTGATGATCCTTTCCATTTCTCTGTAATTTTTCCTGTCTGCAAAGATGTTACTGGCCTCAAAATTGCAGTATTTATCCTTTTTGGTTATGAGGAGGGACATGACTGTCTTGGCACAGAGATCAGGACACAAAGCTCTGGGCTCTGCCTGAGATCTCAAGACATCTCCCTGAGGCAAGGCAGAAGCATTCTGGTGGGATGCAGCAGGGACCTCAGTTTGTGTGGAGCCCACAGCAGTTTTGTGAAGGGGAGCTAAGCATCACCTCTGAGTTCACGATATTCATGAGCTCTACATTCACAAAATTCACATTTTCGTAATCTGTTTTGACACTTTGGATAGGACATCCCAGTCCTTCACCTGGGCTGCTGCTGCCATGTCAAACCACTCACTGATGAGCTCCAGTTTGGGGGTTGTTCCATCACCTTGGTCCCAGTGGTGCTGGAGCAAGTGCCTGAGGTTTTTGTTATTCCCTCCTAGCGATCGATGAAACCAGAAATTGCTGCATTTTATTTCTCCATTGCGGTTTTCCGAACTGCTGCTTCCCATATCTCCAGGCACAGTGATTTGTTGTCTCAGAGGCCTGCTGGTGTCTAATAGCATCTCTTGGCATGGGTAATGAAGCTGCAGTTAGCAAAAACAAACAGGCATGGCGTTTGAAGCAACCTACAGTCTTCACTCACAGTGCACTGGGACAGCTCATGCCTTTGACTGGCAGCTCTCAAGGTTCAGGCTCATCCCTCCTGCCTCCTCCAGGCCACTTTCCTGGACCTGTCATGGTGCACAGCAGGGCACTTCAGGCTTCAGACTCTGGTCCTGCTCCCAGGGCACTAAGGTCCAGTCCTGCTCAAGGAAGAACAGAAATATAATCAGGGTAAAACGAATTTGCATCCCTTCCAAAGCTACTCACAGCTGCCAGCTGATGTTTGAATGGCAACTCACAGATGCCCCAGGCCCACAGCTCTGGCTGTCCATGCAGCCAAGCATGTGGTCTCTGAGACCCTTCAACACAGTGATGGAGGAGAATCTTACAGGGACTATAGCTGGGATGTTTCTCTTGCACTTCTGAAAAAGTCTGAGTCCCATGGGCCAAGATCCCTGGTCTGTCTGGTGGCCTTTTTCAGATAATTTAATTTCTGCTTTCATCCACAAAACAAGGGCAAGGTTGCTTGCCACTGGGTTAGTCAGATAGTGCTGTTCAGCCTGGAAAAGAGGAGGCTGATGGGAGACCTTATTGCTCTCTACAACCATCTGAAGGGAGGTTGTAGTGATGTGGGTATTGGCCTCTTCTCCCCAGGGACTAGCCATAGGACAAGAGGAAATGGGATCAGGTTGTGCCAGGGGAGGGTCTGATTTGATCTTAGGAAAACCTTATTCCCAGAAAGAGTGGGGAGACCTCGGAATAGGCTCCCCAGGGAGGGGGTGAGAGCACCGTCCCTGGAGGGGTTCAACAAATGGACAGACATGGTGTTTCGAGAGATGGGTTAGTGGTTGGAGGTTGTAGGGTGGACAGTTGGACTTGATGATCTTGAAAGTCTTTTCCAGCCTTGATAATTCTGTGACTCTATGGGTCAAATGTCAGAGCAGAGCATTCCGTATCTGATTTTTGTGGCATGGAGCAGCAGGTAGGTAGTTCTGCTTCACCTAGTCCAACCTCTTGCTACAGCCGTGGCAGGAATCCCCCATTGTTCTGGGGAAGGGCAGACCAAGTGCTTTGGGAAATCACATCTGGAGTTCTGTTCCATCCTAAATCACACCAGTGCAGGTGTGTAAAGCTGAGATTTCAGAGCCATTGGGACAGCTAACTCATGTGGCAGTTGTTTATTCAAAGGAGCAACTGCTGGAATAGTGTTGGAACTGATTTGTTTGGGTTTTTAAACTGCCTTCTCTGAATCTATGAAATGTTTGTGGGGCTGTGAGAGAATAACGGAGTAGATTTCCTGAAATGGGTCGTCTTGCTGCAGAGAAGCTGCTTTGCAAATTCTTCCCTGAAGGCAGGAACCTCACTGGTTTCTCTCCTTGGCCCCTCAGCACCATGTTGTTCCAATCAGGCTGCTCTGCCACACTCTGCAAGACAGGCCCAGAGAGAGGGTGCAAAGGGACTGGGGTGTTTTGAGGCAGAATTCTGGTAATCCATTTCTCTCACCAAAAATAGGATTTATTTGCTAGGCTCAGGCCAGATCTCAGCCACGGTTCTGTTCCCATTCCCTAACACTACCCTACTCACTCTGTGTCCTTCTGTAACAAGAACATTTCTGCAGTGGCTTTAAAAGCTGAATGGGCCAAGATCACAGAATCAGAGACTGTATTGGGTTTGGATGGGACCTCCAAAGGTCATCTAGTCCAACCCCTCTACAATAAGCAGGGCCATAACTCACCAGAGCAGATGGCCCAGAGCCCCATCCAGACTGACCTTGAATGGCTCCAGGGATGGGGCCTCCACCACCTCTCTGGGCAGCCTGTTCCAGGCATCCCCCACCCTCAGATTCAAGAACTTTATCCTCATGTCCAGCCTCAATCTGCCGTTTTCCGGCTTCAAACCATGAGCCCCATCCTGTCATCCCCTGCCCTTGGGAACAGTCTTCCCCAGCCTTCTGACAGCCCCTTTCAGGTACTGGAAGGTCACTAGAAGGTGACTCTGGAGCTTTCCCATCTTCAGTCTGAAGAACCCCAACTCTCTCAGCCTGTCCTTGTAAGAGAGGGGCTTCCAGCCCTCTGAAATTTTTTTGTGGTCTCTTTTGGACCCTCTCCAACAGCAACTTGTCCTTCTTGTGCTAGGGGCTCCAGAACTGGGCTTAGGACCAGGTGAGGTCTCACCATGGGAGAGTAGAGGGGCAGAATCCCCTCTGTGCATCTGCTGGCCACTTTCTTCTGATGCAGCTAGGATGCAGTTGCCCTTCTGGGCAGCAATTGCCAATTGGTATCTCAAGGAAATCCTCTCTAGGAAGAGGCACCAACTCCTGTAGTGATTGAGTGTCTTCAAGGAATGTGAGTTGTGGCTGAGGGAGATTTTGAAGATTGTTCTAATGAGATTTTGGAGGTAAAGATCACTACCCCTCTGCTCAGTGGAAGCCCTAAAAGCGACCTGAAGCCCACAACAGCCTGTTCCAGATATAGAAATTCCCTATCCTCATTTTCGTCCTAGCCTCAGGAATACCATTCACCATGCAAAAGTGTGATTATTTCTGGAAAGAAAAGTTCTTGAAGAGTTGGTGCCAGTGCTGGCATCATTACAAATGCAGAAAGGAAACTGTCAAATAACTGGTTGTGTTTTCAGATGTACCACATGTGACTGAGGCCGTGTTAGAAAACATGATCCATCCCATGTAAATCATGAACTGCTGAACAAAAGTGCTATTTGTAAATCTCAGCATTGGCAGCCAGCTCCTGAAACCCTCCGTTTTGAAAATAGTTCTGTGATGCTTTGAGAAAGCACAGAAACACAATGGGACTCAGCCAGCTCTCCCAGGCCTTGCCAACTCTTGACTCCAACCCTCTCCACATGCATAAACTTGGAGAAAAACTGGAGTGAGGACCCCCAAATTTGGCCTGAGGAGCAAGTGCAGCTAAACCGGGCTCCAGAGAAATGTATCCCAAACAAGAGAATTAGCCAGACTGACCAGATGCTGTAATTCTGTCAGTTATTGCTGTGGATTTGCCCTTCTTTGGAACAGACCAAGAAAAGAGAAACCTCGGAACTGAACTGAAACTCCGTTTTTATTAAACAGTGTTTGAAAGCCCCATAGCCCACCAGGCCTCTCGATTTGTGCTCAAACAGTCAGGGGCATGATGAGAAAAGCAAAAAGGCTTCACACAAGAGTGCCAGGTCCTCAGATAGAGGGACATCTAAGGAAACTGTATTTTTGTTAGGTGATCGGAGAAGATAGTCCACTCCAGTAGCAAATCAGGACATTAAACCAAGTGTTCTCACACCTGTGTGACCTGATCTTCTCTGGCAGGGGGGTTGGACTGGGTGATCTTTCAAGGTCCCTCCCAATCCCTAACACCCTGTGGTTCTGTGATTACAGCTCAGATGTTTTATGAAAATGAAACCCATTTGTTTCAGCAAAATCCTTGCCTAGGAGTTTGTCAGGAAGACGGCCAGGAGCAGCTCAGATTTGCCTAATTCTATGTCCAGCTCAGCCCATTGTGGGCAGAAACGCTGGGCTGTAGGATGTGGGTGTTAATCTGCACCATCACCTGAGACTGGTGTGGGTGCAGTTCTTGCAGCCTCTGCAAATTTGAAAGCTCAAGTTTGAGCTGCATGCAGCTATTTCACCACCTGCCTGCTGCATCAGAAAGGTTTGCGTTTACTCCAGAAAGGACCAGAAGGTAATTTCTATTCTTCAAGAAGTTGTCATCCTCTGGGCAGAGCTGCTCAGCAACATGGAGACTAATATGAGCCAGGCAGCACTGAGCCATGAAAGTGTTGTGTCCCCACCTCCCAGGATAATAGGTATCTTCTCAAACATTTAGCGACTTTACAAAAATAGAACCAAAAAAGCTGAGATTGTACTTTCGGAAGAGAGATTTGTGCTCTTATCCTATGAAAGTTGGAAGAATGCTGACTCATCACCCAAACTGGATATCACCTGTGAATCTAAGCAAGTTCTTTGATCTCTCCGTGCTCGTACTCATGCAAGGTGGACAGGACTCTTGAAGAATGCTAAAATTAACTCTTTATATGAAAAGAGGTAAATAAAGACCAAAAACCTCCAGACAGAGCAGGAACATTAAGCTGTTCACCAATGGTGACACAAGAAAACATGAATCCAGAAAGCAGCATGGCATGAACTTCAGCCAAGAGCTGGTTATTTCCAAAAAGCTCCCCAGGGGCTCCAGTGACACTGGAAGAGGCCAGTTTTCATCAGTGTGTGTGGTAGGACTGGCCTTGAAACCCCTAAGAACCAGGGGATTTGTTCTTTTCAGTTACTATTTCTGTGGTTTCTCTGGCTTAGTCTAGGACAGACTGGAGAGCTATTGATTAATTTGGTAATTAAAGCTCTTGAAATACCTTAAGTTGACATGGTGGGCTTTTTCCTTCACAGCCTGCTGAATCACTGAGTAAGTTACCCCCTATGATTTTCTTACTCTTCCTTGGGAGTATTTTGCAGTAGTCAAAGGCACAGTGGGAAGAACTAGGAGGTGCTGGGTTGAAAGTTGGACTTGATGATCTTAGAGGTCCTTTCCAACCTTGACGATACTGTGATTCTGTGCAACTAGATGAGCCCACAATTTGTTCTCACCTGGTAATGCCTCTCCCTCCAGATAACAAAGCAGGTATTCATTTGATATTATAGCAATTCTTTTTATTGTCAGGCTTGGATTTTGCCAGGGTAAATATTTCTTTCCTGGCAAAGCTGCCAAGACCCGGAGGCATAGGGGCTGTTATGGCTTTGTGTGTGTGCAATGTGCAGCAAAGTCTGTTTGAGCAATAAATAGGGGTTAGATTCTGCCACTGCAGTGGAACTGGAAGTGATTCTGACACCCACAAGGTAGCCAGGATTCCTCATCCCCCCCCGTTTTCAGTGCCAGCCATCCTCTTGCAGGTGGGTGAGGGTTTTGTGGTGTTACGGAGCCCTACAAGGCATGAAGAAGCCATCCCCATGAAAGCCCCACTAATCATTCAGCCTGACTAACGGAGCTTTTTATCCCACATGAAAAGACCAGAAGCTACATTTGAGACAAAAGCAAAAGTTGAACAAGTTGCATCGATCAAAGAGTTTTCAATGGAACATTCAATTAGATCTGCAACACCTAAATGGAAGGGTTGTTCTTTTACTTATTTATTTTGCAATAAAGAGGGTTATTAGGTCTCGTTATCTGCCTTCATTTTAATGCATTCTGCTGAAACCCTCAGCAAAAAGAGCACGTTTTGTGAACAGCAGCATGACAAGTGAACAAGAAAGATTAAAATTAGTTAAGGGATAAAAAAGAGCTTGTATTTGACAGTCAAAAATCTCCTAGAGTAAGCACTGATGCATTCAAATGAAGAGAACAGATTTTGATTAGGATGCGACTCCGCCTCGCTGCTCCGAGTGCCTCCCTCTGATCTTCCTGCAGACAACCAAAACAGTTTCAGAGCTCTGAATTTGGAACAAAAACACCAGACCGTGCAAAAAGAGCTTACTGCTTCTGGATTCATCACGTGCATGGGATGAAAAATGAGAAGGCTGCGCATGCTGGAACAAAATCGGCAGGAGGAAACTGGGAATCATAGCCTTGGGAAGCAGAGATCTTGCTAGCAGGGGAAGATGCTGTATCCAGATGCCAGGTTATGGTTTAAGGTTACTGAGCATTTGTGGTGAGGAGGCTCTCAAGTTTTACAGCCCTTGGTCAGAGTCCTTTTCCTGCCTCCAACCATATCTTTTTTCCCCTGGACTCATCTTATTAATCACATTTTTTCCCTCTTAGAGCCTGATGCAAAGCCCAGTGAAAGCCCAGTGTTGACTTAGTTGATCTGTGGTTTAGGCCTCAATAAGCTTTCAGACTTGGGGTGAGATGCTGCTTGCACAGATGTGAGAGACTCTGCTTCTTTCAACTGATGACTGAACTTTAAATTTATTTTGAGATTTGTCTCCTTCCTTTGGCAAAGAAAAAAGAAAAATCCTCTTACTCCAAAGCAGATTGTTCCCAGAGCTGAGTCTTCTCCACCACCAGATTTGCTATCAGTGCAGAGTATCCCAGCACACACAGCACCCATGGTGCTTCCACAGCTGTTTTCTACCGCCCTGTGACTTTTTGTCCTGGACACTCAAATCTAGCATGGAAATGGCACTGCTTGAGGTAGAGCCGCTGCTCCTTTACTGGCACCAATGGTGCAGAAGTGTCCAAGATGCCAGCAGAAATTTCCCTGCTGCATGTCACAACAAGAAATGTCCCATGGAGTATAAATCGTGACTTGCTCTTATTTATGGTGCTAGGACAGGGTGACACTTTCTGCCAAAGCAGGAGACACTTCCCACACCATGTAGGCCTCTTGCCATGAGGACACTATGCCCTGCAAGAGGACAGACTAGCTCTCTTGGCTTGGACTGTCTTTTCAGCCCACCAGAGACCGTGGCAGGTGGAAATACCACCCCTCAGATCACGCATAGTGAGAGCAGGGTGTTTGTTGTCGTCAGCAGAGCTGGGGAGTAGGCAGCATCAAGGAAACAGGGATAATGGTTGTGTAACAGGGAAAAAGTGCTGCTCTCTGCAGCGATAGTTACACCTGATTTAGCTACTGAAAGAAGAAGGAGAAGCCACGAAGACATTAAACCTCTTATCATCCTGACGGAGTGAAATTGGAAAGAAAAAACCACCCGGTTATTTGGCAGCAAATGGGTTTATTAACTTCTAAAATGGTGTGTGCTGGAATGTGATAGGGAAAGCAGCATTCGTCAGAGTGTTCCACGCATCAAAAGACAAATTAATCCTTTGAAGAAACTGAGCTTTTAAAAATCTCCTCCGTTAAACAATCTACCAGGAGACAGGCTGAGCTGCAGAGCTGGGAGCTGGTCCTTGTGCCCCAGCAGGACCCACAGGTGACACAGGTCCCAGTATGGCTGCTCTGTGCCAGGGTTAGCTGGCTGAGCCTTGCAAACCCATAATGCAGGAGCTACTTTGAGGTTATATTTTCCTTTCTGGCTCTACATTAAATCTTTTCCTGCCATGATGCCGATGGGGCTTATGGAGCAGAGTCTCGCCAAGGTGCCACGAGGGATTTTGGTGGTTTCCTCTAGCTCCACCACCCTCAGCATCATGCAGTGACAGTCCCACCAGGCTTCTCTGCCACCCAATCCCATCAGGAGCTGACATCAAACAACAATCAATATCATTTCTTGGAAAAGCTCCAGTGAGCCACGTTGCAAAAGGATCTCTATTTCCTCTAGTAATAACACTCCACCAGAGAAGTGTCATTTTCTGTCATGGAAACTAAGCTTCTGGTTTTCAGGCTTTTTTCATAAGGATCCTCTGGTTTTCCAATCTGCTGCTTCTTGCAAGGTGCCTTCTGTCCTCCAGAGCACTCTGAAGGAGTCTTTGACCCCCACCAGCAGGACACCCCGTTTCACATGCGAAGTGACACCCGTGAGTGGTGTCCTTCCAGATAGGAGTGACATCATGGATTACGTTAGCAGAAACGGCTGCAGAAACAGGAGATGCTGCTACCTGCTTGCTTCTGTCTCCCAGAGAGTGGAGATACTCAAGACATCCCTCTATGCACTTGTTGAACTGCTCAGGTATCACAACATCTGCTCTTTGTCTAATGCACAGTGGTAACAGATGATGCTAAAGTCTCAGTGTCCCAAACAGAGATCATTGAGGTGCTTGAGGGGAGCCCTTATTGCTCTTTACAACTAGCTGAAAGGAGGGGGTGGAGAAGTGGGGGTCAGTCGCTTCTCCCAAGTCACCACTGGTAGGATAGGAGGAAACGGTCTCAAGTTGTGCCAGGGGAGGGTTAGGTTGGACATCAGGAAAAATTTCTTCCCTGACAGAGTGGTTAGGGGTTGAACCAGGCTGCCCAGGGAGGGGGGAAGTTGCCATCCCTGGAGTGGTTAAGAAAACTACTAGATGTAACCTTGGGGTACAGGGTTTAGTGGGCAGGGTGGGGTTGGGTTGACAGCTGAGCACGATGATCTTGTAGATCTCCTCCAACCTTAATGATTCAGTGATTCCATGATTCTATGACTCATGCAACCACTCCTTTACTGGCAGCTGAACCAGGCAAACTTGTATGAGACACTGGGGTACCATCAAATCGTATGGGATTTGCTGTGATTCCTGCTTGTTTCAGGTTATTTCCCCTTTCAGTGCAGGTTTCCCTACTCTACACCTTGAGATTTCTAAGGGGAGCACTGGCTTTGTTGTGCTGACTCTATCAAATGTGGCTGTTGGTAAAAATAAAGGCATCTAAATGTTTGTTACCTTTGAGCCAGAGTGATGAAGCTCTGGCTTCTCCATGCTCCCACAACCTACAGTTTGCTCGGAGCTCAGCCAGACAGGAATCTTGAGGTGCTCCTGTAATACAAACACATCCAGTGAAAGCAAAGGAGCCCTGAGCTTGCTGCGTTTCAATAGTATTTCACCCACAGCAGTCAGATCTTTGCAATTTAGTAACTCTTTGGTGGAAGAAGGACAATAAAAAGATATCCAGAGGAACCCTGTTGGTCATTTTAAGATGTGTCTGTTGGGTGGCTGGGAAATAAGAATGGGGTGAGAGGAAGGAGAAGCAGTTGTGTCTCATTCAGACTCTATCCCAAACGGTGGTGAGGCTGGGCTGTGTGGAAGGAGGACCCAGGTGCTGAGGATGAGTTCAACAGCCAGCCCACCTCACAGAATCATAGAATAATTCAGGTTGGAAAACACCTTTGAGATGATCAAGTCCATTAACTCTACCAAGTTCACCACTAAACCAGGCATGAACTCACTCTCCAGTTGCCTCAAACCACCTCCACGCTGGCTCATGATTTATGCAGTCCAGAGCAAGGGTTTTGCAGGTCCATGCAGGGCTGTGTTCTGCTCCCAAATGCTGAGTAAACTTTTTCAGGTGATGGACCAGATCAAATCTACTGGGCAGCAGGTTGGCATTTCTGGCTTCTGCTACACAGTGTGGAAAAGGGAGAAGTGCCTCAAAGCCTTCGGTGAGGCTAGGACACCCCTTCCTGGCAATGCCTGTGCCTGAGGCAGTTAGAAGCAGCCCCCTTGCTGGGGCTGGTGACATTTCTTCTCTGCTGGCACCAGCACAGAGCAACCTGCTGCAGCCCAGGATGTCCTCACCTTGATTTGGCTCTATCTGCTATTTGTCAGTAATTAGCACCAGGGTTTCAGATGATGAATAAGCAGCTGTTTCTCCAAAGGTCCAGCAATGAGAACAGTGACACTTCTGGGTTGTTTTTTCAACCTCAGCTCTGAGAGCTTGCCAGGATGAAAATATTCCTGCAAATATCAGCTAAGCTTCACCCTGGGCTGGAGGACAGGCAGGGACTGCTGCTCCCATTTGACACATGTGGGCAGGAGGCACAGGAAAGGGGAACGGCACGATTCCATCCCAATCCCATCAGTTCCAGGCTTTGACTTCCAGACAGCTTCCTGTGCATGGATGAGAGACTCAGACCACCCTTTTAGAGGAACTGGGAGAAATAGATCGATCCATTCTCTTAGATAAGATTGCCAACATTGCAATTGCTTTGCCTCCTGTTTTGGGGGAGGGAGTATGGTTACAAAACCAGAGAGCAAACCTGAAGCACATCCCCCTCTCCTATCTCCCAATTGCTACAGACAGGGATCTCAGAGGAGCAAAACCCTGGAGCTGGCATCTCCAGCCAGAAGCACCTCACAGCTTGCAGTGCCAGGGGACACTGGGATGTTCCTGGGCACACTGGGGCGCATGCACACACACACTCACACTCTTACAGGCACTCGGCAAAGGGTCTGCTTTGTGGGGATTTAAATATTTTTCCCCCTGCTGCCAAGGAAGAGAAGAAAACAACCCTTTGAAGAGGATCTGAAACCCAAGTGGAGTGAGCTGGGGAGCATTTACTTTCATGTACAATAATGTTTAGGTTACAGACCCTAATCCCCAAGCCCTACCCCAGCAGGGTGTCTCAGGGAAAGGGGCTTTTGGAGCAGGGTCGGTTGCAAGTGTGACGTACACCATGGGCTCCCAGGGAAACGCTCTCACAGTTTTTCCTACAAAGACATTTTAAAAAAACCAAGAGGGAGATGGCCCGAGTGGGAAATCCATCCTAACAGATGTGTAATATCATTAAAGCTGACTCTAATATAATCTAAGCCGCAGTTTGGTGTATTAATGCTTTGTTTATCTTTAAGCACAGATGGATATTTTTATTAGCATTACTTTGTTGATGCAGCTTCTAGAAAGGTTAGTCCGGAGGGCAGATGTCTGTGTTATGAGAGGGTGTTCATGCTGGGGCGACTAATCAGAAAGGTGCAGCCTTGCCATGAAATTTCAATTAGAAAATTAAACGTCGTAAGTGCAGGCAGCCAGGATCTGCTGTTTAGTCCATGTGGCCAATTAGGGTGAGTCACGAAAATCCTTCCTCCCCAAACCCATCCTTTCGGTTTCTTGGCCATCCATTGCAGTCCTGAGATTAACTCCATTTGTGACAGTGGGGCAGGATGTGGGCTGGCGTTGAAATAGGGCTCAGTGGCAGGAGATGCTGGAGGTAGGATGAGTGTCTGGTGTTTGGCTGGTTTCCATAACAGGACCTGTAATTTCAGAGATGAGCAAGGCTCTGCTGATGAGCGTGGCTCTGCTGATGAGCGCAGAGGCAGTGGGGTGTGATAGAGCTGAGACTGCACAGGGATAGAGAGGCTGGGCTGACTGTTCTCACTGAGAAGAGGCAGTCCAACTGCTCTTAAACACAGAGCAAACTGGCCTTTTGCATTCACTTGTCTCTCCCTGAAACAGACTCCACAATAAAATGCACCGAAGACACTTGTATTAGATCCAGATTTCTTACTTATGATAGAGTCCAGACCCATTACAGTCAATTGGAGGCTGCTCATTAAATTAGATCTTCAAATGGGAGCCAGTACTAGTTTCCTCAGAGACTTTGTCATCCCTGTCTGAAATAACAACCCTGCTCAAGCTGCAGCGACTGTAATATGCTCCGAGCTTGAGTATTGTCTCTTTCCCAAGGAAAGCCTCCTGTGCTGGTCCCACACATTCCCCACCGTGTCCTGCAGAGCACTTGGGGGATGGAGGACTACAAGCTTTCTCCTGTGGTGTCCCTGGGATCTGGGGAATGCTGCAGCACTACTGCATCTTCCCCTTTAAACTGGAATAGGAGGCAGCAGCTCAGTCCCAAGGGAAGGGGGAAGTCAGACCTCTGTTGGTGAAGGAAAAGGCAGATATCTGGTATCTCCCCTTCTCAGAAGGTTTCCCAGGTTTTCTGGTTTTTTTAACTGAGCAGAGGAAAAAGCTGAGAGAACTTGGGGCAAGACAGTTCCTAAGGGAATTCCTTCCTTCTTTAGCCTGCTAATGGGATCTTGAAATTTCCCCATGTGAGGTGCTGCTTTATCTCAGGAGGTATCAGGAGAAGTCCTTGTAGCTCAGGGGAAGCTGACAGCCTTCCAGCCAGCTACAATCTCCTTGAATGACCAAGCAGTGAAGTTGCGCCAGGGCTGAGCTAGCAAAGAAAACAAACCTCACAAGTACCCCAAGCAAACCAGCAGAGGTGTTTGCTCTCAAAAAGAAATTCTTGCCCACTCCTCACAATGCAGAAGCAGCACAGGCTGCCCAAGGCTCCCCCAAAGCACCCAGCACCAGAGCAAAGTCACACGCTTAGGTCTCTTTGCTCCTGGCCAGACTTCACTGCAACAGGACCTGCTTTAAAAAAGCAGCTTGTCTGTCAGACAATATAATAATCGTGGGACTGCAGCCGTCAGATCCATCAGCCACGGATCTAAAGGGAGGAAGGGATAAATGTGTCCTTTTCCTGGGGATTTGCACTTCTCCAGCCCTCCTTCTGCACAGGTCAGCCTGTCAGTCATCCACCCCCCACCCTGCAATTTCCAACAGGCAGAATTTTAAACACAGGGGATTCTCAGGCACCCATACTCCAGGAACAGTAGTTATTGGCCACAGCTCTATGCTTGGCAGGGTGGGGGAAGTGATGATGGGATGCCCTGGTCATTGCACTGAGGGAGCAACCCAGAGTGCCAAGAGTCCCCCATCTGTGGCAGCACCGATAGTGAGAAAGAGAAAAGAAGTGCAACTGGTAGAAGCCATAGAAGAAACCTCATTTCAACTATTACCAAGGAGTTCCCGTGGCTGGATAGCCCAGTTCATGTCTGACTTTAGGCATTAAACCATTTGAGGATTCATGGAGAGCAGAGTATGCCTCTATCAACCACATGTCATCAGCTCAGGCAGAGCTGAGATTTCCAATTACATCTGTTGCTTTGTTTCTAAGTTTAAGTTAATTGAAGATGTCCCTTCAAGATAAGGCTTACTCAAGCAGGATTCCTGATTTGCATCCTGTCAGCAGGTTACAGGAGAGAGCAATGAATTTTTAAAAAGGAGAGAAAAACACATGGAGGGGAGACCTGCAGCCCTGTCCCATAAGGAGGTGGTCCAGCAGCATCTCTTCTACAACTACTTTGGCTGATTCACAGACAGTCTCAGTCCAGAGGAGAAATGAAAGTCTAAATTTTCCCTCTCAGTTAAAGTTGGATTCTAATCCCTCTCATGTCTACGAGGAGCATAGAGGCTGCTTTTCAGAAATCACTCCAGGAAAGGCAGAGGCAGGTATGTTTTTTCAGCATCTCATTACACCAAGTGGATTTCCTTATGGCTTTTGCTATCTCTGAATGATCTATTGAGGCACAGTTAGCACCTTTTCTTAGCAGGGTGAGGGTTTTTAATTGCTTTTTCTTTCATAGGTTCCTCCAAACACACTGGCTTGGTTTCTAAAGTCCTAGGTTCTTCCCCTTCCTAAAATCCTCTGAAGAGTCTGTTGGTTAAGTGGAGGCAGCTGTCTGGGTTATTTTCTTTCACCCGTGTGAATGTTTGCAGCATTGTAATCCCTTTTACGGAGAAACCAGAGCAATTACAAACCCACACAGAGGCTACAACAGGACGTTTCTGCTTCCTTGTCAGAACTTCCTTCAGTGTTTGTGAATACGTGGTCCAAAATCAGTGGCTGAAATCCCCATCTGGAGTAAAATAAAGAATCTGGCTCTCTAGGTCTAGAGTTCCTGGGTAGATATGGTAGAGGTTTCAGCAGATCAGTGGCTGAAATCCCCACTTGGAGTAAAATAAAGAATGTGGGTCTCTAGTTCTGGAGTTTCTGCCTAGACATGGAGCAGCTATAAAGATATCTATAGAGGTAAGGAACGCTCAAGTGCTCACCCAAGCCTGCAGACGGCCTGTACCCACAGCTTATGGCATAGCTGAATGGCTCTATCATTTCAGCTCTGAAGCCTGAAGATGGTATTTTAAGAAAGAACTTCACAGATAGTCAGCATCAATTTGGTTTGTTATCAACTGAAAGTATTTGCTGACTGAGGCAGGGAAATGCGATGAAGAGCTGATTGCACCGGGAGGTCTCACCTTTACCTATCAGCCCTAGAGCAGAGCTAATTCTCTTATCATGTGCAGAGTAGCACAAAGGTCTGTCCTTCCATTTGGAGGCAAAATGTTGATTTTTGTGTGCCTCCACTTCTCCTCCTGATAATTTCCGGCTGAGAAGCCCAAACAGGGGCAACCATCACTATTTCAGCAGGTAAGGCAGGATCTATGAAGGCACAGAATTACTCCTCCATGCTCACCATCTCCTGCCATTAACAGATGGCAGATGGGCCCAGCTTCACTCATATGTTTTGCATCAGTTTGTATCATCTATTACAAAGTTCTTGTAAATGACTCTGTCAAGCCTAGCTGGCACCTTTCAGGATAAATGATGCAGATGGGGGGCCGTGCAAGGCAGCCGTTGACCACAGCGCCATCCATGAGTGCCTCCAGCCTTAAGAATGTCTCTGCAAACATCTGTTGTAGTTTGAGGAGAGATGGCAGAAGCAGGAGAGGAAAATCCCTCCTAATTGATCTTCTTGAAGTTTTTGGAAGCTTGGTGGGATTGAGGAAGTGGGGTGGAGGAAATCAATGAGAGAGGGAGAATACTTTGCCTAGCAGTCACTCATCACTCGAGCCAGGTGATTATTAATTATCTCCATGCATTGACACAGTTTGCCAGTTTTCTGGGTAGGTGGGTCCTGCTTTTAGTCGTCTTGGCGTTTTTAAAGATGAGTGAAGAATTACCGGGGATGAAGAAACAAGAGTGAAGAAGATAAATAACACCAAAGAGCTGATCAGTGCCCGTCTGTCATAGAATCTCATTAGTCCTGACAGCCCGTTCATAGGCAATGAGGGAATGCTAACGACACTTCCTCTCCATCTGCTTCCATATTTCACTCCTATTGCCTAGCTTGGAGAAAGGGCTGCCCAGCCAGGCCTTGAAGATGAGAGAAGGTACTGGACCATTTGCAGGGTCAGAATTGTAGTTGGAACAGAAATACTGAAGGGTTGTTTATTAGAGTTACTATGCCATGAACATTTTTCATTGGGCATGACTGGAAAAGATAGACATGGACCTGTGTAGGTATCCAACATGCTGGCTTTCCTCATGGTCCTGCTGGAGAGTGAAGAGGTTGAGGTGACTTTTATCATCTCAAAGCCAGATCTTTTCCTGGGGTAACACAGGGTCTCCAGAGAGGTTGTGAAGTCTCCTTCTCTGGAGACATTCCAAACCTGCCTGGATGCAGCCCTATGCAATGTGCTCTAGGCAATGCTGTTTGGGCAGATGATCTCTAGAGGTCTGTTCCAACTCCAGCAATTCTGTGATTCTGTGATTCATTCAGATTGAAAGTGTTGGGAAAATAAAGTCAGAGAGAAGGTGATCAGGATCCAAGCACATCCAGGTTTCATGGTGTGTTTCTATCTGTGGTCCACGCAAGAGCAGTGTTCTGAAGCGCTAAACCTGTATCACCTACATTTAATCCGGAAACCAAAAACAGAGACCTCAAGAGCACTGAACTATCCATCCACCATCATTACAGTGTGCTTCAGTTTTGGGCATGTAAGCGGCTTGGACAATAGAGGGTTCTCCTACCTGCTGCTGCGTCCTGGAGCCACTGCTGCCCCTTTCAGCTTTTCAGCCCTAAGCAATGAAAATAAATACAGTAAGGTCTGTAACAACTACATGGAATTGGATGTTTTGATCATATTAATTGTTCAGGCTGTTGCAATATGGGATCACAAATCAGTGTTTCCCCAGTGGCTGGCTCAGCCTCCCTGTGCACAGTTAAGCAGATGTGACCTTGATGAGCAGAGATACTGGGGGCTCAAGGCAAGCTCGCAAGACAAATGAATGTGCTCCAAAAGATTTATGAGAAGTTATTCCTCAGTGTAGCAAAGTCTATCTACTTTCACCTAACTGCTCCTCCAAAAGTGACTTTTGCTGTGCACAAAAGATGAGCAATCTGCAGGGCTGGTGACAGTGTCAAGAGGGCTTTGAGGAAAAATGCTTCCATGGAGCTGGAGCAGAGAGGCAGCAAAGTGAACACAGAGGTGCAATTCACTCACAACAAGGGGTCCTCGCTCATTTTATTGCAGCTTGCTCTCCCTGTAAAGGATTTCCTACTCAGACAATGCAGGTACTACTTTCTCTTAATCTGTCTCTGCATCAGAAGGCATCTTGGATCTCTCCTTGTGCAACTGAGGCTCTTTCATTTACTGTCACCCTCCATCATGCCAAGAATACCCACAGCAGCCAGCTGGGTTGAAAGGGGTGTCTGTAAACACGTGTTTACTGGAACTACTGGCAAACCAGCCACCGAGTCGTCACCTCCTGCAGCTGTATGTGTCAATTCTTCCTAGTCTCAGGCAATAACATGAGGCTTTCACTAGTTCCTAATGAAATTAGGAACTAGAAGCCCAAATACTGAGGGTATGTGAGAGGGAGAGCAAGATGGAGAACGGAGGTCTGTTTGAGGTTGGGAGGAAAGCGCTTTGCCTCTTGAACATTATGAAGAGAGCTGAAGGAAATCAGTAAATACTGATGACAGAGAGGCCTGAGAACAGTAGGCTTTGAGCTTAACTGAAAACTCTAATTAGAATCACAGCTGCTGGTATGTGGGATGTCCAGGAACCCATTTGATCTCCAAGGTCTGGAGATGCCTTCAGTGACTTATGAAGGTCCAGGTGCTGAGGAGAAGGTCTGTTGTGTCCACTCTGCATCTGGGAGCCTCTTGCAGCTTACAACTTCAGAACTCAACCTGCACTGACTTTGAAACATCCTTCTCGAGGTCAACACTTAGGTGGTCTAATAAATATTAAGGGCTCATTATCATCATCCTGTCACATATTCCTGGGCTACAGGACTTCTCTGGACTCATTCTTCTTAGACCCACAGCAAGGAAAAGCATCCCTTCCTGACCTCAAAACTTCCAGTGATGGAAAAATCAACCGTAACTTTTACAAATTCTTCCAAGAATTAATTTTGGTCACTACAAGAAATAAAAACCCATATATCTCAGTTTTAGTCTACCTTTGCTTAGCTTCAGGAGAGCATCTGTAAATGCACTCAGTTAACTGTGGTTGAGTAGCCTTTCATCACTACCAGGATGGAGAAGTTGAATCATATTGGTCAGGTAACCCTCATTTTAGAGGGCTAATTAATGTGATGGATGGGGTTAGAAAAGGTTAAGTCTCTGCAGGAAACTGCAGGTAGCCCTCTCAGAGAAAGAAAAGGACTTCCTGGCTTGCAGGACTCTGACCCAGGTTTGGCTGGAGCATGACTGAGGTGCAGCTGTCATGAAAGAAGGGGTGAGAATTATCCATCCCAGTGAAGGGGCAGAATGAGGCCTTGTGCTAAGGAGTTGTGTACTAGGAAAGAGAGAATCAGAGGAGACTGGGATGGAGCAAATGGGATAGCCCTTGCCAGGGTGGCTGTTCTCCTAAAGATGTGAGTCCTGCCTGCAGCTGCTGAACTGCCTAGCAAGGGTAGGAAAATGTTTGGATCTTGGGACTTAAAAGCGACAGTGAAGGGCCAAGAGTGACTGAAGGACTTGCTGTGCCCCCTGTCCCTGCTGAGCCCTCCCAGGGACAGCGAGGGCTTCAGCTGGCACCAGAGAGGGCTGGCAGTATACAGGGAGGGTCTGGGCTGTGGTTGAGCATTTCAAATTCTTCATGCTAGAGTGGAAAGTTCCTGAGGCTTGTAGACTGGAAATAAGTCTGCAAAGAGCTGTACTGACCTTACAAGGCAGACTGGGAGGACCAGTTTCCCAGCACAGTGTCTGTAGACACTCAGTGTAAAGCCATGGTACCTGAGTGCTTGCCATGCTGAGCTTACCCCAACCTCACTCTGCCAAGGTAGACGAACAATAGCAAGAGCACTTCAACTTTAGTGCAGAAGAGCCTGAGCTCCTATGAAAATGCAAGCGTGGACTCTGCCAGAGCTGGCTGTATCCAGGTGTTTCACAGCTGGAATGGAAGGGAAGACCTTCCTAATCACTTCTGTAATTTGTTGACATTTGTACTGCCATTAACAGAAGTGACATCCCTTCTAAATCCTTGTTTTCCCTAGTCTTTCCTGTAGAATCTCTAGCTGATGTTAAATTCATTCCTTTGGTATTGTGGAAGACTTAGAGATGGCTCTAGGACTTCTCTATGTGCTAATCCCTTAGCCAGGGTAGGGAGCAGCATGGCTCAGACTGCTGCAACAAGGAGCCCTACCAAGAGGTAGCACATTAGGGATGGTAATTTAGTGAGTTCACTGTTTAAACTGAAAATATCCCTAATTAATAACTTTGCTGCTAGTGATGCCTCCTTATAAACAGACTGAGGGTTCATCACGAGAGGATGTTCTCTCCTAGAGACAGAGTCCTTCCTTACGGTCACTGTGCCTTGCTTTTGTGCGTTTGTTTATCAAAACTATCATTTGTCCAGTGCCAAAAAGTTTTGAGGAAGGAAAGAAAAGTCAATAAGTTTGACCTCATTTCTGGAAAGGAAACTCCTGGGAGTCATTACAATTCAACTGTGGACGAATCAACACACTGATTTTAATGGATGAGTCTAAAAGAAATTCTTTCTGAGGGCCAACATTCTTCTGTCCTTCAGTCTGCACCTGAATGAGCAGAAGCAGAGGTCATCTTCTGTGGCAGAAGTCCTCTGCTTCCTGGAGTGTGAGGAGAGAGCAGGGGGATAACTGGAAAATCATTTAATAGACCCAGAGGGAAATACTGTTCATCAGGATTTCCTCACTGTTGCAAAAGCAGCAGCAATAGACTCAAATGTGGTCAGAAGTGACACATCCATTTTTCTCACTTAGGTTGTAGTTCTGGAAAACATCTTGGAAAAGCCCTTCAGTGTGTGCTGAGGCTTAAGAGTGGGTGTGAACCCCAGGCAGACTCATCAAACTCAAGCATGTGCTTACAGATAAGCACGTACATGCTCAAGTGCTGTCCCAAGCAGGGCATCTCTTTAAGTGGCTCCTTGAGCCTAGCCTCTAGCTCTGAGCAGCCACTCCTGGTTCTGGTGTGTTATGCAGGAAGAACTAACTAAACACTTGCTTGTTTTCTGTAGCGCTGACCAGAACCACCTCAAGCACCAGAGCAGCAGACATAAGCAGGAAAATTGACTCTGATCATCCCTGGGGTGACTTAAGTAAAACACACATTGCAGTGGAGCCAAGTGTTCACCAGCACTTTTCAACTCCCATGGTGTCCAAACAATTAGCAGATCACAGCAGCAGCAATTTGCCACCGCTCCAATAAAAGCATCTGGCCAGCACATGGAGTTTTCACACAAGCCCTGAGTAAGCTCCTCTCCATGAACCATCCACTGCCTGCAGGACAAACAGCCTGGACAGTCCTTATACCACCGAGTGGGTTATGCAGTTAACATTCTGATGTGAGATCACTGCAGGATCCCAAGCACGAACTGATATCTATCAAGCTAGAGCCTGGTAAGAAGCTCAAAAACCCACTTCCAATGGATTCTCTCTGATGGATTAACCAGTTGGGTTTTTAGTAAATCCAAGACCTTCTGGCCATTGGCTGTTAGCTGCACCCGCATCCCAACTTGGCAGTTCTAGTAAATACAATCTGATGTTTAAGAAATTAGCAGCACTTTGAGGTTGGTGGATGAAATCATAGCTATCAGTTGGAAATACCTTGCAGCAGGATCACTGACCAGGTGATTGAAAAGGCACAGGCAGGCAGCAGTCGATCTGTGTGGATGGACGGCAGCTTTGGGCCATATTTATGCATCTAGCATTCTCAGATGAAAGCAGACAAGAACAGGAGTGTGGATGCTGCTAAGTGAGCATTTTTGGGGTTTTTGTTAGGGAGGAACACAGGCCCCTGTGATAGGGATGATCAAGGTGTCTCTAGCCAACCTGCTTCTGATAGAATCATAGAACAGTAGGGGTTGGAAGGGGCCTCTGGAGATCATGAAGTCCAACCCCTGATCATCTAGTCCAACTCCCATATATAGGACCTGCAGTGGGATTATCAGGGATATGTATCAGGGATGCTTCTATGTGGGGGATGTGCTCCAGAGTTTCACGTGTTTCCAGCAAAAAGTGTCAAACTGGGTAAATGGTGGCACAACAGCACTATGGAGGTGGTCCTGGAAATCCTATTTCTTCATGATGAAAAGCAAAAAGGTCTCTCACTACTAATTCTGCACAATGTGCATTTCTTCTGCTGCTCAAATTATTTCCTAGCAGCATGGAGGTTGCAAATCTTGCATCAGCAGCTGCTGAGTGACTTCATTTTGTTGATCTAATCTCCAAAGGGGACAAAATACAGCGAGTGACCTCCAGCATCTCTTGCCAAGCAGCCACATAACAGATCCTGTGAAATAAATCCTAAGGAGCTGAGCTGCAAATACTTGCCCAGCAAGAATAGGGCACGGATAGATTGTCAGTTGATTATAGAAGTCCCATTGAGTCAGAAATTGATTTCATGAAGCAAAAGCATTTTTCACATAGCTTGAGACCTGGCTGGAAATGTCCCTTCTTATTTTATTATACAGCATTTATTAGCATAGCTATTAGCCATGTTAATGCAGCCTCAGAGGTATTTTCATTGACTCCTAACAGGCCCTTCTTGTGTGTGCCGCAGCACAGATGTGACCAGAAGGAATCTGATGCAACCGGCCCTTTTTTTGCAACCAACTTGGGATCCAAAACAAACCTTGGGTGCTCCCAGCATCACTGTGCAAGGAACTGGGCATCCTACAAATAAATACTGAGTTGCAAATCTGTGGCAAGTTGTGAATAAATCTGCTTCACCTGAACTGGAGGAGAAAGGAGAGTTCAAGGCTCCTACTGAGTTGGTGGCCCCATGCCAACACCATTGACTTCAGGGCAGTGTAAAATGATTCATCTGACAGGCTGATCCACTCAGCTGGGAAAATAACGCCATACAACCTTCTCCTCCAAGTCCAACAGCAGCACTCCTGTGCCCTGCTGAGAGGCATCAGTCTCCTCCATGGGCTGTTCACTCATGCAGAGCCAGCGCAGAGCCCAAAATGCTGTTCCTGCTCACTGTGGCTGTTGGGTTGTACCTCCATACCTCTTTTCTGTAGACTATCTGGAGCTTATCTGCAGCTGTAAAGCTTTCTTGCTCACCTTTCCCATTTGCATATCTTGTTTCACTCAAACACTTTCCAGTTCACTTTGGGATTGGGGTTTTCCTGCTTCTCCTCTTCCTGTGCACGTGCAGTGGACAGCTTGCCTAGCCCCACAGCAACAGCCTGTCAGATCACAAACAGCATAGGAACTAAGTCATAGAACATGTTTGGGGAGGAAATTCATTACAAGATCACACACCAAAACATTTCAGATCCAGTTTTGTTTTTTAAAGCAAACATGCAAGCATCAGTTTGCCACCTTGGCATGTAATTGGGGGTTTTTCCCTTCTGTTGTCCTTGTGGTGGAGCTTCTGAACAGGTTGCCCAGGGAGGTTGTGGCTGCTCCATCCCTGAAAGTGTTCAAGGCCAGGCTGGATGGGGCTCTGGGCAACCTGGTCTGGTGAGAGGTGTCTCAGCCCATGGCAGGAAGTTGAAACTGGGTGTGGGGTTAAAGTCCCTTCCAACCCAAACAATTCCATGATTCTATGATCTGTTGTCTTATCACTTGCTGCCCTCCCATGGCTTTGGTCTCTCTAAAGAGGGTCCTGCAATCTGCTGACGTAGAAGTCTCTGGCATCCTCCATGATCTTTCAGCATTCCCCCACCAGTCACTGGGTTATCTCTTTCTGTCCTGTTTTGACATCTTCGTTTGACCCACTCATCAACAGTGCAGTAGCGATGATATCTTAGAGACGAATTGTGGTCTTTGCAGTGGCTCTGGACTAGCTGATTGCTGTAGGTCCAACCTATGTCTTTGCAGTGGCTCTGGACTAGCTGATCGCTGTAGGTCCCCTTCATGTGAAACAGTCTATTCTCTCCCCTCCTCTCTCCTCTCCTAATTCCATCCTATCTTATCCTATCCTATTCTATCCTGTCCTATCCTACTCTATTCCTTATTTCTCATTTCCTCAGCCTCAAATCACCCCTCCAGGTGGTGCCAGACAGGAGTCCCTGTGCTGTGTTATCCTGACAGCAGGGTTCTTCACGAACCTTTTCAATAGATTTTTAATTTTTCTTCTGAGCTGCTTCCTTTGAGGTCTGCTGTCACTTTAATGAAGTAGTTCATTCCTCCAGTGCCTTTTAGACAAAATGCCTTCAACTGTTTCACAATTCAAACCAGAGGGAGCAGAGCATTAACAGGTAAACTGGACCCAGCCATACTGTTTGGAGGAGCTGATGCCCATATGTGAGTGATGGTGCCCTGATGCTCCTACGGCCACAGTTTCATGGTGACATACTGTCAGATAGAGATAGGGATGGTTGGGTGGTGCAAATCTCTCCTGAGAGCTATGCTAGAACAAGGACTTTGTCTGCCTTCCCTCCCTCTTGTGTCCTGGGCCATCACATCCCAAATTCCTCTGCAGCTCCCAGGGCCTGACGTGCTGGTTTTATCTTTCTACTTCTGAAAGCCTCTCTTCATTCTGACACCCTCACACTACACTACAACTCCCTTTACCTGTCTCTAAAGCTAGAGGCTTTGCTGTTTGTTTTTGGTGGACATCAAGTCAGATTTATCCCTAACAGACAGCAACTGTTCCTGCTCTGTTCTCAGGGCTCCTCTGTAGCCCTCCTGTCTTCAGGGCTTTACCTCCTGGTTTTCCAAAAGTGCAGACGTTCCTGTGTTCGGTCAGACTGGGATCTGTCTAGCCCAGCATCCTGTCTGGCACTGGAGGCTTCAGAGTTGCAAGAAACCCCAAATCTACATTTAGAGGCTGGCAGTTCCCCTCTTTCCCAGTCCCACTGGATTCTGTTAGCTAACTGTGCCCCGCTGTGGGGCTATTTTTGCTCTGCAGTTTGCACTGGAACTAGTTCAATTTTAAATTCTAATCCTTGTATAAGAAGGATGCAGTAAGTTCTTTTGAAAAGATTTACTACTAATCTCTGTGGTGTCTGTGACAAAGGACAGTGTCTCAGCATCACCTCAAATGCTCAAATATTAATGAGGAGAGAGTTTGGTAGCTGGCAGAGGCTGTCTTTGCTCACTCTGGAGATGGACTTAATGATCTCTGTGCCTCTGCTACTGCAAAACGAACATCTTACACTGGAGAGATTAGACAGACCTGACACCTTTAATAAAAGATGGCCTGTATTTCTACAGATGTATTTAAAGTTGTTTAAATCTTTTAATGTTTTATGAAATAGCAAAGCCCTGGGTGAATGTGTTTAGGAAAGTCTTTAAGCGCCGCAGTCAGTTTTATTTCGACCCAGCTCCCATTCGTAATGTACTCGCTCCTTACATCATGTTTATTTTTTTCCACCCAGATGACTTTTGAAAATTAATAAAATGCTTGTAAAAGGTACCTGACTGATAGCACTGAAGACTACGGCCAAGGGTTTCAGAAAGAGCTGCCTGGGAGAATCTTAAATCTCCACTTATGGGCTGAAGCAGCCTGAGTTTCCTCTGTGCTCAGCAGCAGTGATCCCACTCCTCTCTGCCAGGGTATCACTTTGGACTAGGACACAGCCACTGCAGACACAGACACTTTTGAAGAGGGACCAGCCACCACCAGGCAGCACTTGGTGGCCACTCTCAGCCTGAGTCAGCACCCAGAGTGGTACTTAGGAGAGCCTGGAGGTCTTACCAGAATATCTGGATTTGTATTGACTTCACTTGATGTGTTTCCTTCCAGCATCAACCTGGCTTCCCCAGAGTCAGGACTGTGCTTTATCCTTTTGATGGTACTGTTTCTACTGTTTCTGATACAGCATGGGATCCCAGTAGGGTGGATCCCTGTCCCTTGGTGAACACTGGTCATCTGTTCTTGAACAAAACAAGAACATTTCAGCAGCTTCCATAGGAAATTGTGACTCTAAAAAACCCCAATGTGCAAAGAAAGGCCTGGAGCAGAGAACTTGCTGGGAGCTACAGATGCTGAAGGCACCAGAGGAGTCCTCCCTGCTGCAGGCATGACTGGATCCAGCGTAGCTTCCTCTTCCTTCATGGGTCACACATTGTCCCAGGGCTGTGACAGGGGAGCCGAGAGAGCTCCCTGCACAAATGGTGCTCCCTGAGGCAGCTGCAGAGAGGCAACAGCTTCTGAATTCAAGAGGTTTCCTCGCTCCTGTCTGAGGTAGAAAGCCCCATGTTTGGTGCACAGAATAGAGATGAAGGGGAAGGGACTTCCTTGGCAGAGGGGTGAGGAGAGGTAAGAGTGACCTTTCCCAGGAGATGGTTCTGCCCCTCACTTGAGGAGACAGGTTCAATTGTCCCAGCAGTGCTGAGCAGGGCTCAACATCCTTGTCCAGCCTTGGGTGACAAAGCACTGACCTTGGGGTGACAGATTGCTGGGACTGCCTGTCCTCAGCCCTGAATCATAATCCTCCTCTCCCACTCTGCCCACACATTTGGGAAATAATGGGGCAGGTGGAGGTCGGTGAAGAACTGGTGTGTTTTCTAGTTGGTTGGTAATTCTGGTAAAATCACAAATTACTACAGAAGCTGTCTGGCTTAAACCAAACAAACCAAACCAAAATTATGATCCAAACCCTCTTCTCCCATGAAAGGGCTGCGACAAGAAGACCATGAATGCCTGTCCAAGCAAGCTTCATCCATCCTATCAGTGGGACCAGCTTCACTTAGTGCAAAATAGTCATCTAGTCACTGTGGCAAGGGCCAAAAAGACACTCTGTGACAGCCTGCCCAGTAGGAACTGTGCTAGGAGGAGAGTTATGCAGTGCAGGGAGACCTGAGCTGGGGCTGACCACATCTCCTCTGAGCAGTCTAAACCTTTAAGATAGTGGTAAACCAACTCTCTGTTTCCCACACTCCTTTGAAGCCAGATTTGCATTTCAGTTGCTTTTGTTACAGGGCCTCAAACCGGCCATTTTCTTCCCCCTAGAGAGAGTGGAGCAGAGCATGGCCCAGCCACACATTCTTGGTGGACTGGCTCAGATGGAAAACCTCTAAACTCAACCTTTGGTCACCTCCACCCAAGAACTGGGTTTCAAGTCCTAAAATCTAGGGCTGTGCCTGTCCATAGGTCTATGGCCTTGTGGAGTGCCAGGCCCTGATGCTGGAAAGAAGTTGAGGACCTCCTTGCAAACAGACTTGTGAATCATAGAATCATCAAAGTTGCAAAAGACCTTCAAGATCATCAAGTCCAATCGTCTGCCCTGCAACCTCCAGCCACTAAACCATCTCCTGAAACACCCTGTCTGCCCCTTTGTTGAACCCCTCCAGTTCTGGGCTCCTCAGTTCAAGGGGATGTGGAGCTGCTGGAGAGGGTCCAGCGTAGGGCAAAGAAGATGATAAAGGAGGTGGAGCACCTCCCTTATGAGGAGAGGCTGAGGGAGTTGGGGCTCTTTAGCTTGGAGAAGACTGAGGGGTGACCTCATTAAAGTCTATAAATATTTGAGGGGTGGGTGTCAGGAGGATGGAGCCGGGCTGTTCTCAGTGTCATGTAGTGATAGCACGAGGGGCAATGGCTGTAAGCTGGAATATAAAAGGTTCCACATCAACCTGAGAAGGAACTTCTTCATGGTGAGGGTGACAGAGCACTGGAACAGGCTGCCCATGGAGGTTGTGGAGTCTCCATCACTGGAGATGTTCAAGACTCGCCCGGATGTGTTCCTGTGTGACTTCGTTTAGGTGATCCTGCTGTTGCAGGGGGATTGGACTAGATGATCTTTTGAGGTCCCTTCCAATCTCTAATGATTCTGTGATTCTGTGATAGTGCCTCTACTGCCTCCCTGGGCAACCTGTTCCAAAGCCTCTCCACACTTTCTGGGAAGAAATTTTTCCAAAGGTCAGAATTATCCTCAAACTTTTCCCCCAAAAGCACATGGAGACACCAGATCTGCATTCACCAATGACTTCACTCTAAGTAACAGCTTCCACCAGTAACGCTGCTCTTGTTTCCCACACTGGTTGCAACATCTTAGGATAAAAATAAATAGATCTATTTGCAGCTGGGCTTATAGAGGGCTGCTTTATGTAGGCACCACCTCCTTGCTGGCCTCGGCCTCCCAGGCCAGTTACAGCACAGTCAGTGTGTTGTAAACACCAGTGGTGTGGGTCAGCGACTCTCCCCATAAAACCAGCTCAAAGCCTCTCAGTGTTGCTGTGTGTTTCACTTCCCCATTCGGAGGCTGAAGGGAGCAAAAGACAACCTACAGATGGAAACTTTTAATTAAACTACTAAAACAGAGTCAAGTAATTTCTAGTGGGGGGGTTAAGTGTCTGTGGGAGAAGTGCTGAGTTGTGGGAGAGGAAGGCAGTGTTTGTCTCCAGCCCTGGAATTTGTCCATTCATCAAACAGTCATCCCAGGAGCTGAAGCTGATCCAATTGCGTGTCAACAACATTGGGCATGCCTCATTAGAAATCGGTTGTAAAAAGTTTTTTCAAAAGAGCATTAATTCATCTTGTTTCTTTCCCTCACTCCTTTGCTGTGGATTTTCATCACCCGTAGTGAGAATTTTAAGGGAAATTGTGTCTGAATGGCTGTATTCCAGGGCAGACAATTTCTTTTTCCTCTGCCTCTGGAAGAAATTCAGGCCAGTCTTTCACAAAATGAGTGTCTCAAGTCGGGCTTCCAAACCCACGCACAGCCTGATTTGCAAGTTGAGCAACAAACGGGTATCAAAGGGGCTCAGCTAGGCTGAATCACACACATTTCCTGACGCGCAGCACCATGAACTCCAAAGTCCCCTGGTTTTATAACTCCAGCCCAGCCTCGATGATGCAATGGCTCCATCTAGATATCCTGGATTTTCTTTGGGGCATTGACTCTACTGTGGAGAGTGCATTTGGTTACCACTCTGAGGGGACGCTGCTTTGCTTTACCTTCTGTAAGTGGTTATACAAGAAAGCATCAACCGTAAGCTCCAGCTCTGGAGTCTCAACATAAGGGGACCTGTTGAAGTGGGTCCAGACAAGGCCACAAAAACACTCAGAGGGATGGAGCACCTCTGCTCTGGGGACAGGCTGAGACAGTTGGGGTTGTTCCACCTGAAGAGGAAGAAGACTCCACGGGGGACCTTCTAGCAACCTTCCAACCCCTGTCAGAAGGCTGGGGAAGACTGTTCCCAAGGGCAGGGGATGACAGGATGGGGCTCATGGTTTGAAGCCGGAAAATGGCAGATTGAGGCTGGACATGAGGATAAAGTCCTTGAATCTGAGGGTGGGGGATGCCTGGAACAGGCTGCCCAGAGAGGTGGTGGAGGCCCCATCCCTGGAGCCATTCAAGGTCAGGCTGGATGGGACTCTGGGCAACCTGGTCGGATTAGCGATGTCCCTACTTCTTGTGGTGGAGTTGGACTAGATGACCTTTGTAGTTCCCTTCCAACCCACTACACTCTATGATTAGGCAGTGTTGGACTCATTTCTAGGACAGTCCTTCATACACTTTCTGCTTTCTGTGCTGTTAAAGGTTTTACATTAATCTTTTTTCCATTGAAGCTCTACTGGCCTCAGCAAAAGGGTCTTCCGCAGACCCAGCATTTCATAGCTCTTTTAGTTACTCATGTTCATCCAAAGGGATAGGACTCATCCTTGTACATGAGGAGGTCAGAGAACCACACCTTGCCCTTGCCATGTCACAGAATCACAGAACATTAAGATTGGAAGGGACCTCAAAAGATCATCCAGTCCAATCCCCCTGCCGGAGCAGGATCACCTAGATCTAGTTGCACAGGAATATGTCCAGGTGGGTTTTAAATATCTCCTGAGATTAAGCTGTGAGTGTCTGGAGGCATCAGTGACTGACTGGTGTCACTCCTAAAGCTTCTGAGTTTATATTTCTTTCATATTGGTATGAAGGACCCAGTGGTCTTAAAGGTCTTTTCCAAACTAAACCAGTCTATAATTCCAAGAGGAAGATTTCCTAATGTTTCCTATGGAAGTGGGACCTGTCTACTCTGGAGCAGGAGACCAGTGACCACTGCAGCAGGAAGGTTTTCCAGCCACCAGGCTGGACTTCTTATCTATTTCCCCATAGAACCACCATAAAGAAACCTCTTTCACAGACACATGGAAGAAATCAGATGTCCCCAACCACACACTGTCTTCCAGCCTTGGCTTGGGGCCACATGCATTCACCTGGGGCCATGCCTGTGAGCTCTGCTAAGGCACCTCCCTTCAGCTGGGTGGTACTGGGCCATTATTTACCGCTGTCTGCTCCTATTTATGCTCAAACCCCACTGGCATTATTTTTTTTTTAATGCAGAATTGCTGCTCCTTAAAGAAAATATTTAAGTTTCTATAGCAAGTGTGTATTCCTAACCCACCCAGCCCATCTGGCCACACGCCCAGATGGGCCGAACCCAGTTTTACTCAGCTAAGGAACAACCTTGTGTTCCTTCTGTAGCAGGTGTTCATGTTCTGGAGCTCTGGCTCACAGCTTATCTTTGTGCAGCAAAGAGGAGTTCAGCGACTCTCAGTTTGCCTCTAGGATTTCCCAGCAAGCCAACAGACACCTTGGCCTGAGTGAAGGTCATCGCGCTGAAAGGCTAGTTCATTAGGAAGGAATGTGTTATTTATCAGGATGGGGAGTGGATCCAAAAGACAAATCTAAAACTTAAGCGAACTGAAGCCTTCCTGGCTCTTCTGAAGTTCACGGTGCAGAATGGAAGGGCTGGGACTGCTGTGAGAGCCAGGGCTGGTGGTGGTGGAGTGGAGGCTGCTCTTGATGTGCTGTACCTGTGCGTAGGCAGGAGGGCTCTGCCAGTCCCTTGGTGGCCCAGGACAACCCACCTAAGGAGGATTAACAAAAGTATTGCCATGGACTAGGCTGTGCATGACAGCTCAGCCATTAGAGGTGATTTTGAACTCCCCCGCAAATCTCTTCTCCCTTTACTTCCTTGGTATAATTGGAGAAAGATATTTCCCTTCTGGCTCATCAGAAGAGTGTGAATGGTTTGGGACAGGGGAATCCTGCTGTGTCTGTGCCATCCACATCAGAACTGGGCCACCACTATGTCCATAAGGACCAAACTAAATTACAGTTATGCTAATTACTACTAAATGACTGCAATCACTATGATGCTGTAATACAGGTGGAGGAGAATAAGTTTTCAGACAAGGTAGTTTTGGGGGTGTGGTGAACACTGTGTGCTAGGAAGGACCAGCTTTACAAATGAAAGGAGGAGCAATGGTCCAGGAAAAAGTAGGACGAATGCATGGTTACATACCCCTGCAGGGAAAGGGACTGCGCTGCCTTGTGCCAGTCCGGTCCCATTCCTAAGGCAGCTTTCATACAGAAAGCGGAAAGCATGATCACAGAGTCACAAACTAGTTTAGGTTGGAAGGGACCTCAGAGATCACCCAGTCCCCCTGCCAACCTCTCTCACCAGACCAGGTTGCCCAGAGCCCCATCCAGCCTGGCCTCAAACACTTCCAGAGATGGAGCAGCCACAATCTCTCGGGGCAACCTGTTCCAGGAACTCAGCGCCCTCACTACAAAGAATTTCCTCCTAATATCTGGTCTAAATCTGCACTCGTCCAGCTTAAAGCCATTTCCCCTTATCCTATTACTACAAACTTCAGTAAAAAGCCCTTCCCCAGCCTTCTTAAAGGACCCTTTCAGGTACTGGAAGGCTGCTATAAGGTTTCTCCAGAGCTTCCTCTTCTCTAGGCTGAATAGCCCTTATTCTTGCAGGCTGTCCCTATGGTAAAGGGACATCCTGCAAGCTTCATCCTTCTGATCATCTTTATGGTGACCAAGGAACAGCAAACAAGGCAGAAAAGGAAAAAAGTATGAAAGTTAGAATGAGCAGGAAGATTTCTGGCAGGAAAGGGGACCAGGCGCAGCAGTCAGAGCCTGTCTTGGTGGAGAGAAGAGGCTTTCAGGGAGACTGCAAGGGCAGCCGAGTGAGTGACTGCTCTCAGGGGCATCAGGAAGGCTTTTAGAAATATATCACAGGGACACAAAAGGGAAGAGAGAAAGTAGCTCTATCAATAAATAAGAAGGAAGATTAAATTAATGGTAACTCTGAAATGGCTGAGCTGCAGAACTCCCTTTAAAAAAAATCAGTCTTAACAAGAAAAATAAAGGAAGGAGGTTCTGTATGGACAGTTAATTAGGACTTCCTGTTGTGGGAGCCCAGTGAGCTGTGGCACCTCACAATCCCCTCTCCTGCACTCAGATCCACCTCAGAGAGCTATTGGGACCACACATAGTATCTAGAACAGAGAAATGATTGCAAAAGTGTGTGAAGGACTGAGGTGAAAGACTGAAAGGGCAGCTATTTAAACTCCTCATAGGACCAATGTGAAAGTTTTCTCCTCCCAGATTTACTTAGGGTTTCTGCCCTGGTGTTCATTTTTTGGACCCCCAGACTTGTGCAGGACACAGGTACTGTGTCTGCACCCACCAGCAGAGATGCTCCCATCCTGGTTTTGGTAGGATAGAATCCTGGCCTGCCATGGGATGCAGGTCAAGAGCAGTTTGGAGTTAGCCAGGACCTTAAGGTGGAAGGGGCAAAAGCCAGGGCAGCTGCACAAAGCTTACCCCAGGTGTATCGCATTCTACTTAACATCACGCTCAGGGGAAAATTTACTTAGAACAAGAGATCTGCTGCTGCTGTTTCTCTTCTTAGGGGTTCTTATCTATGGAGGAGCTCACTCATCACTCTGCACTCAAAGACAGCTTTCCTGTTTGCTATATCTGCTGGGCTGAGCATGACTTTGGTGCTCTGTACTGGCCTTTTATTGCTCCCTACAACTACCTAAAAGGAGGCTGTAGTGAGGCTGGTGCTGGTCTCTTCTCCCAAATTAGTAATGACAGAATGAGGGGAAATGGCCTCAAGCTGTGTCAGGGAAGGTTTAGATTGGACCTTGGGAAGAAGTTCTTTCCTGGGGAGTGGTTGGGTACTGGAACAGGCTGCCCAGGGAGGTGGTGGAGTCAGCGTCCCTGGAGGTGTTTAAAAACCTAGTAGCTAGAGCACTTGAGGCCATGGTCTAGGGGTTAAGGAGATGCTGGGATGAAGGTTTGACTTGATGATCCTGGAGGTCCTTTTCAGACATGGTGATTCTATGATTGATTCTGATTAGCTTTGCTATTCATTAAATCTGTTCTCATCTTAACTGTGAATCTTTTCTCCTTTTCCTGGTTCTGCTTCTTGGCTAAGGAGAGATCATCAGGTGATAGAAAAATTGCTCTAGATATGAGCTGAATGCAGACAACCTTGTAGAGGGTTTCTCTCTGAGAAGACACCCCCCCCACACCCCCATAGTGGGGTGTGTTTGCTTTTACACTTCTCCTTGAAGTCTATTAGAGGCCCAGCTGCGTCTCATCTTTCCCCTCAAACAGCACTTGTTTCAATTAAAGACAGTGGGTTGCCCTGCCTTTATCAGGAGTAGGGATGGTTTCACTTTCTTGTAGATGCAGATATTTTCAACCAGTATCTTGGGAGCTGGCCTGGCTAATTAACACATTGTCTAAACAACCTCTGTCTATCCAGGACTCGTGTGTGTGAAGTATGTCTTGTGCTGGCACTTGTACTCTCCATCCATCTCTACATTAAGACACCTAGATGATATGAGCGTCTTAATGAGAAATTATTTATTACTGGTTCATTATTAGGTCTTGATGGAACCAAACATGAGGATAATTAACCTTTGGAGGCTTCCAAGAGGCCTGCAGGGGTGCAGTAGGGTGGTGGGTTACCAGTCATCAGCTGCCTGCCTGGCACAGGGTTAGACCCTCAATGGAGTCTCCTCTCTCCCATCACCTCCTTCAGGTTCCCCACATTGCCCTTCTGATGGTGATAAATGAACAACCGCTGGAAATAACCCTGCTAATGGGGGAGGAAAATTGTCCCTCAGCTTTCTTTGTTTGGTGCCTGAAGTTAATTAGTGGGAATTCTCCTTCTTGGTGTCTTCTCTCCCTGTCTGTGAAGTGGTGATAACAATGCTCTGGAGTTTATCTGCTTGATTTTACTGATCTATGGCCTGGGCTGCATCCTGTGTTGTATTTAGAGAGCACCTAGTGCCATTTGATCTTGTAAGAATAAAAGCCATTCCTCCCCAGTTACAGCCCCCAGACACCAACCCTGGGTGTGCAGCACGTTTCATGGGTGTTAAACTGTATTTTAAAACACTCTCAGGAAACAGACTGAAATAAGTCGAGGGTTTTTTTTACTGTATTTTGTTTAGTAAAGGAAAGTTTTATGATAAAAAGATGAATTTATAGTGTAGTTCTAAAAAGAATATTTACGAGGATTTTAAAAACTTGGAAGGCTGCTTTAATACCGGAGTAATGATGGTTCCCAAAGGGATTTAAACTACGCAGTAGCCAAATTCGGGTCAGATAAAGTTGCTGTTAATGATGCAACTCCTTCAAGTTTCTCCATGTAACAAAACCAGGCTTAAATTTCACTTATTTTCTCAGTAATAAGAAATTTGTGGTATTTTCAAACCAAACCAACAAAAGACCAACTGCTTGGACTGCATGGAAAATTCCAAAGGTCTCCAGAAGGTGAATATGTGACCAAAAAGACCTGCGCTACACCACATCTAAACAAGTCATGTTGGCCTGGTTTGAAAACAAATAATCCCCTGAGAAACCAGTGTGGGGCTGGGCACTGGGAGACACTGGCCAGGCTGATTTCACTTGGTCTGTATTTGCCACAGACAAGTGGACAAATCATAGAATCATTAGGGATTGGAAGGGCCCTCGAAAGGTCATCTAGTCCAATCCCCCTGCAACAGCAGGATCACCTAGACCAAGTCACACAGGAACACATCCAGGTGGGTTTTAAATATCTCCAAAGAAGGAGACTCCACAACCACCCTGGGCAGCCTGTTCCAGTGCTCCGTCATCCTCACTGTGAAGAAGTTACTTCTCTTATTTATGTGGAATCTCCTATGTTCCAGCTTACAACCATTGCCCCTCATCCTATCACTACAGCCTGGCTCCATCCTCCTGACACCCACTCTTCAAATATTTATAGACATTAACGAGGTCACCCCTCAGTCTCCTCTTCTCTAAGCTAAAGAGGCCCAGCTCCCTCAGCCTCTCCTCATAAGGGAGGTGCTCAACGTCCTTCATCCTCCTCATTGCTCTACGCTGGAGTCTCTCCAGCAGCTCCACAACCCTCTTGACCTGAGGAGCCCAGAACTGGACACAATACTCCAGATGTGGTCTCACCAAGGCAGAGCAGAGGGGGAGAAGAACCTATCTTGATCTGCTAACCAACCCATTCTCATCCACCCCAGGATGCTGTTGGCCCTCTTGGCCACAAGAACACACTGCTGGCTCATGGTCACTTACTGTCCACCAGGACCCCCAGGTCCCTTTCTCCTACACTGCACTCCAACAGGTCAGCCCCCAGCCTATACTGCTACCTGGGGTTGTTCTTGCCCAGATGCAATATTCTACACTTACCCTTGTTATACCTTACTAAATTTCTCTCTGCCCAGCTCTCCAGCCTGTCCAGGTCTTGCTGAATAGCAGCACAGTCTGCAGGCGTGTCGGCAACACCACCCAGCTTTGTGTCATCAGCAAACTTCCTGACAGTGCACCCTAATCCCTCATCCAAGTCATCAGTCAGTCCGCAGCCTATACTGGACCCTGGGGTTGTTCTTGCCCAGATGCAACACTCTACACTTACCCTTGTTATACTTCATTACATTTCTCCCTGCCCAGCTCTCCAGCCTGTCCAGGTCTTGCTGAATAGCAGCACAGTCTGCAGGGGTGTCGGCAACACCACCCAGCTTTGTGTCATCAGCAAACTTGCTGACAGTGCATGCCAATCCCTCATCCAAGTCATTAATGAAAAGATTGAATAGGACTGGTCCCAGCACCGACCCCGAGGGCACTCAACTAGATACAGGCCTCCAATTAGGCTCTGTGCCATTGACCACTAGTCTCTGGCTTCTGTCCTGCAGCCAGTTCATGATCCACCTCACTACTCGATCATCTAGACCACACTGCCTCAGTTTGGCCTGACCATGTTGCACAGGAACACATTCAGGTGGGTTTTAAGCATCTCCAGAGAAGGAGACTCCACAACTACCCTGGGCAGCCTGTTCCAGTGCTCTGTCACTCTCACTGTGAGAAAGTTCCTTCTGATATTTATATGGAACCTCCCATGTTCCAGCGTACACCCACTGACCCTTGTCCTATCACTAGATGATATTGAGAAGAGCCTGGCGCCATCCTCCTGGCACCAACAAAAGAGTTTTTCTCTTTAACAAAACCTTCCTCTGGCTGATGGTCTCCTGTAGAGTGTGGCCATCCCCTCTCTGTCTTTCTTAGAGGTCCAGATAGGGGACTTAAAAGCAGTTCTTAAAGTTGTATGCATGGAGAAATAATATAATGGACACAGCACAGGGAGGTTCTTGCGGTACTTTGGGTAGACCTGAGCTTGCTTTTCCTCTCTATGTGACTGAGTTGATGATGCTGATCTGAATGCTCAGAGACTCATGTGCTACTTCAAAGGTTGTATTTCTTATTGTACAGGTTTGTCTCACAGAATCACAGAATTATTGAGGCTGGAAAAGCCCTCTGAGCTCGTCCAGCCCATGACCTAACATCGGCCAGACCAGGGCACTAAGGGCCACAGCCAGGCTGTCCTTCAGCAGCTCCAGGGATGGGGACTCCACCACTGCAATTGACAGTCCAGTCCAGGGTTTGATCACCCTTTCCGTGAGGAAGGGCTTTCTAACACCCAAGCTAACCCTCCCCTGGCAGCTCAGGCCCTGCCCTCTCGTCCTGGTACTGGCTGCCTGGGAGAAGAGCCCAACCCCTCCCAACACCCCACAACCTCCTTTAAGGGAGTTGTAGAGAGGGGGAGAGTCCCCCCTGAGTCTCTGTTTCTCCAGGCTCCTTCACCCCCAGATCTTTCAGCCTCTTCTCATCAGACTTTCCCTCTAGTCCCTCCCCCAGCCTCATTGTTCCTCTGGACCTGCTCCACTGGGAGGTCATCCCAGCTCTGATGGACACTAAACTTCTGCATCTAAGCTCTAATTTTCTCCAAACACTTTGCAAATCTATCCAACAGAACTCAGAATTTTTTCTTCCCTCTTTCTTTTTAGGTTTTTTTTTTCTCTTAGAAAGTATGAAGGGTATTTTTGAGCTATCTTCAGTAGCTTCCTATACCGCTATGGTGCTCTTCTCAAACCAAACAGTGCTTTATGTTTCATGTAGTTCACACAGTGGCTACAAACTGCTACTATAAAAATGTTGTGGTCCATTAATGGACTCCATCAACTCCTTTTTCAGACTGGGTGAAGTCACTCACTGTGAGAAGAAAACAGCTCTAAGGAAGCAACTTTTGTTGGCTCTTTCTTTATTTCACACACAATACCTGTTCCCTTGTACAGGTGGGTATTTTGCAAGATACCCTTTCACAGAGTAAATGCTAGACATCCCATGTAGCTTAAGGTGGCACAAAATGCATCTGCTTACACCTCAGTAAAGTCTTTACATTCTGGGCTGATAGACCAGGCAGGACAGAAACGTCAGTCTCTATCAGTGAATCAAAGTGCTCAGCTGCATTCACAGCCTTACAGTTCTTTCCCCTAGGTCAGGCCAAGCAAAGCCGATGCTAATCAGCCCAGAGAACTGCAAATGTTTTGAAATACCAAGGATTAGGAAAAGTCCATGACTTGGGCAGACGTGAATTACTGTGTGTAGATATAAATAAATATTGTTCCCAGCCCAGCCTCTGGCTCCTGTCCAGCGTGCCACAAATCCATCAAAACCTGAATGGGGCAGTGTGTTAAGAAGTGCCTGACAGCAGCTGAACTCTGCCCGAGGCTGCACACACTGTACTTGACCAGCTCCCCTTGTTGCCAGAATTAACCCTTGGAACATGGCAGCTCTGAGCAGAGCCAGCCCGTGGAAAATAAGGCAGAATTTGATGTGGGCTCAGGCTTGTCAGTTCAGCAGTGTAGGGGAGATGGAAGGTGGGTGTGAGCTTCTTTCAATATCTGTGTGATAGCTGCCAGAGTGAAATAAAGAGCGCTAGGTGGAACAGAGCTCTCACCCTGATCAGAACAGCCCACCTTGTTATCTGCTGAGCGGTAGGGACCAATCTGTGATAGCTAAAACTTGACTTTTACAAACGGTGCTCTGAATGGCTGGGGAATCTCAAAATGGCTTGTCTGTGGGCTGCCTCTTTAATCCCTTGCTATTTTTAATATCCCTTTATGAATCATTTTGGTTCACTCATAAATGTTATCCTGTCTGCAGGTTCTTTGCTATGGTTGTCAACTGCTGAGGCTAATGTGAACATAGCTAGTTGGTCTAGGATGTAAGAGCTTCAAAAACTGGACTGGATGATGTGTGGCTGCATTATGTAGAGTCACTCTGACTGCCCTAAATGTACATAAATAAGGAGAAGGTGTGTTTTCTGTAATCAAGACACCCTAGGCCTCCTTTTCAGGAGGCTACTCTGGACCTGGTTTGTCTTTTGGGGTGATGTACATCATGGGCTAAACATCGCTCTGGCTGAGATGAGGAGTAGCATTATCACACTCATAGGCTGGACTTGATGACTCGGAGGTCTTTGCCAGCCTCAATAACTCTGTGACTGTAGTTCTGTGTTCTTTTGAGGGATGAGGACCCACTGCAGCAGTCAGGAACCCAAACTGTCAGCTCTGAATAGCATCCCTTGTCTGGCACAGAAGCCCCCTCCCCGGTTGAGGAGTTTCTGCTCAGTCTGCCAACACCTCCATGAGAGATTCTTCCAAGGAGGCTCAAAGCCAATGGTGAAGGTGCTCAGCATCACTCAGCTCCCTGGAGCGAGACTGCTCAACACACCTGCAGCTTTTCCCAGATTGTGGAGTTTGCAGGGAACAAGACACAATTGAAATTTCTCTGAAAATTAGACCTTTGAAGTGTCTTGGATGAATTTGGTGACTTAAAGGTCCACTGGATACATGAGCAAGGTGTTAATTTGCTTTGGCCATCTAGTCCCAGGCTGCAAGGTGCTGGGGAGGGACACAGAGTACTGCTGAGAGCAGTAGGGTTGAAGGGTCTCCTGCACCTCCCAGCTCTGGTGTGTTTCCTCACAAACTAAACTGCTTCATGTGTAAATTTGAAAAAATGTAAAGCATCCCTCTCTTCACAGGGGGAATGCTGGAGTTTCTCACTTGCCTTCCACAAGGGACTCATCTAGCTTAACACCCAGGAGGAGGGAAAGCAAAACAGCCCACTCATCTCCCCGCCAGGGAGGTCTGTGCTCACTGGTGAGATAGGTGTAAAGAAATTATTGCAAGGAAATGCTGCTTCCCAGGGGATCCAGAGCTCAGCCCAGCAGCAATGAACAAGCAAGGATGGGAAAGTATAAGGGGAAAGAGATGATGAGTGGTTACAACCTCAGTTATGCTCCACACCTGCAAGGCAAAGCCTCTCAACATGCTGTTCTGGTACCATCCCTGGGCACAGGCTCAGCACTTGCACAGAAGGAGAAGTGCCAGTGTCTGAGTCACCATGACCACTTCTTGCAGCACTATGGCTTTTTCTTAGTGATAAATCCAAGGAATCACAAGGCCAAATTTCACTGAACCAATGTGATGTGGAAATATGGCAGCCCCAGGTGGGAGGACCAGCTTCACCACCTGCCCCCTGCTGCATGTCAAGACACTGGGTGCATGGGTGAGGCACGAGGGATAAAGCCTAAGCAGTCCTTGCCCACCGCACATCCTCTCTCACCAGTACCACCATCTTCTCTGTGAGCAGTTTGGTCTTGTGCTGTGGAGAAGTAGCTGTGTTATTTATACTGGGATCTGCTATGACTGGTCTCATACTTTGCTGAGGTAGGCAGACACAAGTCCTGCTGGTTAGCCAGCATGGCCACCAGGCAACATGCACATGGGTTGGCCAGCGTGGAAAGTGAGCAACGAGGTTCTTCCTGGCTTTGGGTGTTCTCAGAAGTGCTCAGAACTATTAAAAGAATGATTTGTGAAATCCCTAGATCAAGTCTGCAACAGCACCACTGCATAATTGCAGTGGTCAGTGTCATTAGTTTTGGAAGTCAGTCATCTGCACCTACAGGTTTGGTGTTGCTCTGTGACAGCAAAAGGTTTTGTTGGTGTTTTTTTACTGAATCCAAGAAATTCTGCTGCAGAACAACTGTCCTACCCACCTCACGTTGTGGTGCTTAGATGCTGCTTAAGTAAATGTCTGAACTGGCACAAAGCAGCAGGAAGTAACACAGAATGGGAAATGTGCTGGGAAGCTCAGAAGCCTGTGAGACGACTAGCATGAGGTGCTGAGCTGTGCTGATGTTACAGGCACTGGAGTGACAGCTGCCACAGGGAGGCTTCATACTTTGCAAACCCAAGGGTGAGCAAGCATGATGCTGCCAGTGGGGCTTCAGCTGCAGTTTTCACCAAGATGGTTGAGGAGTTATTTCCCCTCACCTCAGAGATGAAGCAGTTTTAAACTGAAAGAGGGAGATTCAGACAAGACAGATATTGGCTGCGGTGGGAGATACTGTCTGTGGAGTTTGGAGAGCCTTGGTCTCAAACTCGTCTGAGAGGAGCTGCCTGGGGTCTCTCTGCCCCTCTCGAGCGGCAAGGCAAAAGGAACTGGATCATGCCTTAACAAAACACAGCGTTGTATCTGGTGCTGAGAAGCTGTGAGCGTGAGCACTGGTGGGCTTTGTGCCACTAATGGCCATGTCTTCGGAGAAGACACTCTTCAGATGGCTGCCCACCCTTTCTGGTGGTGGGGCTGAACAGCTCTTCCACAAAACAGTTAATGTGTTTGGACTGAGCACTTCCTGAGCAGTTGCCGAGTATAGGAGATCAGTTCTGCAAGCTGTTTCTTCAGTTTTAATCTGATTTCCTCCCTCTGCTCTTAATAAATCTTAATTTTATTAGATCTTTTGAGTCCTAGGCAGCTTGGGAATTTGACATAGGTTTTCCAGAGAAAGAAAGATCTCTGACAGAAGGTATGAGAAAAAAACAGAAAGAGGTTCTGGAGCTCCTGAGGCAGTGATTCTCAGCTGAAAGAGCACAGGACACAGGTCCTTTTCTTTGGAATGTTGTTTTCAGGGCAAAGGACTGCTGAAAATAGCTATTGTTGACTCTGGCTGAGATCTTTAAGGGATAGGAGGTATCACTACTGGTCAGAAATAGTAGAAAGGGATGGCTGATGTGATGGGGCATTGCAGCAGCTCCTCTGTGAATCTCCATAGCTGCTTGCTGCGGCCTTAAGCCAGGTTTTGCCACTTATTAGGGGTGATTTCCTTCTGCTGCCCTTGCTTATCCCAATCATCTTTACTTCATGTTACCTACATGTTTGCACAAGATTTGACGTCAACTCCAAACCTACTCACAGCTGAACTTATACTAGACTCTCTGCAAAGCTCTACCTAGGGCATGGCTGCAAGGTTTTGACTTGAAGTGAGCTATTGTAGCTTTTAGTCCATCGCAGGTGGTGAATGAGCAGCCAAAAAATGGCAAACAACAGGGTCAGCATGAGGCCACTTTGACAGCTGGGAAGAGGCAGCAGTTTCTAGCTTTGGCTGATTTCCTATGGTACATTTGAACTCTGCTTCAGGAAAAAAAGCAGCCTGGCTTACCACTTCAGATGACTACTGAGCCATGATCTACCAGCACTAGTATTTCACTTATTCTTGGAGGCTTGAACTAATCAGGACAGTGGGGAAGGATTTGGGGTTTTGGATGTTGTTTCTTAACCAGCCACCTTACACTTGGAGTTATTTGCCAAGGGCAAGTATTTAATAGTGGAGAATTGGCGTGTGTCAGCTTCTCAGTTGCTACCCATAAAATCTGCCCCGATTGTGGATTTCTTTATTTAAGACCATCTATTCCTATATGAATATATATTGTTATCTAAGAATACAAGTGTTCTTCAACTGTGCAGATATAAAATTTGTTTATTGCAAATGCTGATCGGTAGAAAATCAGAGAATCCCCCAAAGCCATGCCATAGCAAATGACTCAAGAAACAACTTACTGGTCATCAGGATCACTGGGACTTGCTCAGCTACAGAAACTGGACCAAGCCCTGACTCAAGGCGATCTCAGCAAGTATGTAACCATAGCACTGAGATCTTTTGCTCAGTCCAGACTCCTCAATCAGTTGACTTTCTATCACAGCTGTCTACTTTAGCCTTCAGTACTTTCTTAGTTCTTCTTATCTGTTATTTCTGCCTTTGCAGTATGTCCTAGCACCCTTCACTTTTTTGGACACAATATGTTCTGTTCCATTCTGGGCTGCCAAAAAACAAATAGAGTTGGGCATCAGCTGACTGGGGTAGAAGTGCGCTCAGCCCCAGCTTCCCCCCATGCTGTCTTACTGAACTACTCAACAGTCGCAGTGCTCAAATGATCTGTAAAGGTTACCACAATAACAGCAGGATGCCATCTTATTTATTTTGCACTTGGCTTTTAGAGTTCCCTATCTGAAAGAACATCAAGTCTCTGTGGAGCTCTCACATCAATGCCACGTTCTGTGAAGCAAGGAAAATATAATATTTTTACAGTCGGCCTTTAAATCATTTTCTGACAATGAATCAATCTTACAAGAAGCTTTGTTGGTGTTACGAGCAAGAGAAGGAGAGATTTTTGAGATTAAAGGATAATAATAGCTTGCTGTCTCCACAAATTTGCCCTTTCGAGTATCAAACTATTGCATTCTGCTCCTGAGATCGAATTAAGCCCCACCAATCAGATTTATGATAGTGCTAATAGGAAAAAGGATCGTATAATGCTGTTAATATGGGCTCTGTAATTAACATTAATGGAGTTGTGTGGTTCAACGCCTCTTGCATCACCCTGAAAATGGACCTGTAGGTGCAGTGTTTACTTTATAACTGTGGGGAATAAGCAATAGATACCAAGCAATTCACTATCATAGCAATTAGCAAAAAATTAGAGATGCTTCAGGAATTGCTTTTGCCCCACAACAATGCCTGACCCTAGGGAGGAGTCTTCTGCAACCCCCCACGTGGTCCGATTACATTGGGACTGAGCTTTTAAGAACTAGGCTGTGGTAAGGTGCTGAAAGCTCTCTGGAAGGGCCACAACCCTCTTGCCCAGGTGCTCTCTGGAGCCTCCAGTGTCTCCTGGAGACAGTTTCTGGACAACTGAGTCATCAGTAATGAGATCCAAAACCCATGGAGCCGTTCTAGGCAGAAATACAACTCTGGCATCTGAGTACTTGTGTCCACTACAAATCCTACGATGTTTTTTTTCTCTAGGAGTAGCTTTAGAAGTCAAACCAAATCGGCGACTTGACATTCCATATGCCCCTAAATCATCATTATTGTCTCACAAGGAGGCATTACTCTGTCTTGAGGCCCATGGATAACATTCTCCTTAATTAGAAAAGTAGTGTTTTACCCCTTCTCTCCAGGGGTGCAATTTATTGCCCAAGTGAAAGGCAATGAAAATCATTAAACCTTAAATCTCAGCCGTGACACAGAACATTCAACTACCTCAGCTTTTTCCTCCCTGATCCAAACTGCCCTAAAACCAACCAACCATTCCAACCCTCTGAGTAACTACTGTGTGTATTTCCTATGTGCTGTTTATTTTCACAGGTGTAAATTTAAGTTGAGGCTGAATCTGTGGAAGTTACAGAACCTGGAGACACAAACAGGAACTGCGAAGTGATATATGCTGGGTGATGAGAGCTTGGAGTAAAACAGGATATTAACTGTAAGAAATGTGAAGTACTAATTTCTCCCCAGCTCCCCAAATAGAAAGAGAGTAGAAATAAATGTTTCAAAGTGGGATATTCTTCGTGAATTAGAATGAGTGTTTTCATTTTATCTTCCTAATAATGATTTAAGATTACTTTTGCATGAATTTAAGCACTATAAAGAAATGAAAGCCTGGAAGGAAGATGGTTCTGAGGAAGATTTCCATGTTAAAATATAGAGAATGATTTTCAAAAGCATTTAAGTGACTTATGGCCTACATCTCCTGAACTTAAACTCTTAAGAGAAAACATTTTAAAGATGCCTGGGGGTGCAATTACGCTGTACAGCTTGAGCAGTCCTAACCATTCCCTTCCTCTTCAGTCTTCCTCTGTTCCTCACGCCAGCTTTCAAGCTATCGGACCCTGCGCAGGGTGAGTTCAAACAGTTAAACTGGTAAAATAAGCCTTTTTTTTCCCCCAGCTTAGCAAGCTGAGCCAGTTTAGTGAAGGATCCAGCCACCCTCAGAAGGCATTTGGAGGTTGACAGTTGGGTCAGATCTTCAGTCTGACCTCCTGCAAGGCATAACTTCACCCAAGGGGTACAGAAATGAAACTTCCCTTTTCAAAACTTAATTTCAGAACTAAGTACATATTTTATTTTTGTTTTTTCACCAAAGAGCCTTTGGCTCTTTAAATCTCAGGTCCTTTCAGGAATGACTCCACACAGCACCTCAAATACTGCCTCAAGTTTTGAGCATCTATATACATGAAACATTTAGGGGCTGGAGCGGGTCCAAAGATCAAGGTTGGTGAAGAGTCTGGGGAATAAGGCTTGTGAGTAGCAGCTGAAATACCTGTGACAGGTTAATCTAAAGAAAAGAAGGCTGAGGAGAGACCTCGTTGCTGTCTACAACTACCTGAAAGAGGTTGCAGAGATGTGGGAGGTGGTCTCTTAACAAGTGATGGGTTAAGAGGAAACAGCCTCAAGCTGTACCAGGCGAAGTTTAGGTTGGCTGTCTTCACTGAAAGGGTCCTCAAGCCTTGGAACAGGCTGCCCAGGGTGGGAGTTGACTTGCCATCCCTGGCCATGTTTCACAGTCGTGGAGATCTGTAGCTCAGGGACAGGGTGTAGCAGTTGGGTTGGGATAGCTGGGGTGATGGTTAGAGTTGATGAACTTAGATGTTATTTCCAATCAAAATGATTCTACGATTCCATGTCAATAACTTCTTGTTAGACCTCTCCTGGCTGTTTTACATGCCTGATGTGATCTCCCCACAAACTCCCCACCACTTCTGACTGTCATAGACACTGGGCTGAGCCCACAGCCTGCAACCAAAAGCGCCTGGGGATGCAGGTGAGGCAGTGGCCTAGATTACCCTGAAGGTCTCTTCCATCCGAGGGGATTCTTTGAAATCTCTGGCAGCCCAGTTCCTACCTGAATAACTTGATGTTATTATCACCTGCAATCTGAACTCCACGGAGCAATACTGCAGCTCGGGAGTCGTTTACCAGTTCGCAGATGGGAAGCTGCCCTAAATCTTCATTTGCAGCACCAGTGCTCACCCCCACCCACTGGGGAACTTCTCCAGGCACCATCCTCCTGTTCTGGGGACATCCCGAACGCGCTCCGGTAGGATCTGGTCTAGGTTACTCTGCTGTGGAATGGGGGTGGACTGCATGATCCCGAGCAGTCCCTGACGACCCCACCTGCCTGGGAGCAGAGGCTGGAGGTCGGCCTGGCGAGAGCCAGCTCCGGGTTGCAGCCTGAGCAAGCAGCGCAGATAACGTATCACCTCAGCCTACCCTCCCAACCGCTCCCTCCTATCTGCACGGCCCCTACCGGTCCCTCCCACCTGACCGGGCCCGGCCCCGGCCACGCCCCGGGAAGCGCCGACCCGGAAGGCGTCTAGAGGTCACGGCGGGCAAGATGGCGGCGCCCAGGCGGTGAGGGCCGAGGAGAGGGCGGCGGGACCGGCGCTGGCTATGAGCGCTGCCCGCCGCTTCAGCCCGCCCCGGGCCATGGCAGGTACCGGGCCTGTGGGGCCACGTCGGGACGGAACGGTGTTGGCACTGAGCGAGGCTCGAGGGACCGCGACCGGGGCAGGGGGGCTGAGGCCAGGGGCCGGGGCCAGGTTCCCCCCGGTACTGCTCTTTATGGTGGCGTTCAGGGCCTGTGCAGCACTGTGTGAGAGTGTGTCTTTTCCTCCTTTCTTGGGCGATGTGAGGCTGTGTCTCTGTGAACCGGGACTGGTGGCCTCTGGCTGTGTTTGGCTGTGATGCTGCCCAGTGTCAGCTGCTGCCTCTGAGCACTGCCATGCACTCTGTCGACATCACTTAACTGGGAGGGTTCAAGGCCGGGTAGAACAGGGCTCTGGGCAACCTGCTTTCGTGAGAAGTGGCCCTACCCGTGGCAAGGGGGGGACTTTAAGGTCTCTTCATACCCAGTCTGTTCTGTGATTGTGTTGATAGACTATAGAGATAGTGATTAATCAGTAAAAGTGGGGCTCTGGAGAACAGAGGGAGGTGGAAGACACCCCCAGAGTCTTTGAGCAAAGTTGCTCTGTCAGTTCATTCACCTGAAGCCCGCTTCCTGTGTCCTGGGCTACCTTGTTCCACAGCTGTCAATAGGCACTGTGTGATGGAACCATAGAATCACAGGCTAGTGGGGTTGGAAGGGGCCTCTGGAGATCATCTGGTCCCACTCCCTGCCAGAGCAGGTTTTCCTAGAGCAGATCCCACAGGAACAGTCCAGGTGGGTTTGGGATCCCTCCAAAACAGCGACCTTACAGCCTCTCTGGGAAGCCTGGGCCAGGGGTCTGGAACCCTCACCAGGGAAGTTTTTGGTCTGTTCAACTTCAGCCTCCTGAGTTCCAGTTTGTGCCCACTTTCCTGTTGCTGGGCTCCACTGAGAAGAGCCTGGTCCCATCATACTGACACTCTCCCTTTAGATATTATAAGAATTGATGAGATCTCCTCTGAGTCTCTTCCTCTCCAAGCTGAACAGCCCCAGCTCTCTCAGCCTCTCATCTTAAGATGCTCTAGCCCACTCATGATTTCAGTGTCCTTGTGCTGGACTCTCTCTAGTAGCTCCCTGTCCCTTTTGAACTGGGCAGCCCAGAACTGGACACAGAATTCCAGATGTGTCCTGTAGTCTGAACTAGAAGCAGACTCAATGGCAGAGTGGAAACTGGAATCTAATTGGTTTTTTACTTTAAATAGGATTATTTTTCTGGCACCTGAAGACCACCAGAATTCAGCAGATTCCATGCCAGTTTGGGTACCTGTGCCATGTATCCAACAACAGGTTGATTACATTTCAGTACTTCAGTTTCCTCAAACGAATGGTAAGTCGAGGAATGTGTTTATTCCATGTTTCTCATTGTTTAACTTGCATGCTGTTGTGATAAATCAGAATGGAGATTAGCTGATAAAAATTGTATTTTCATTACCAGCTAAACTCAGGTGATTCCAATAGTCTTGTTTTCTGCACTGCATCAAGATTAAAAACTTGGCATTTAAAACTTTGGAAGTTGAAGTAAACTTGATGAAGCAAAGACAATGCATTGTGCTGCAGCATCTGCTCTAATTCATGCAACTTTCTGTGCTTTTGAAGCAGGGTGAAAGGCAGGATGCTTGTCTCCTGTTGAGAAACATGAAATTAAGTTGTTTCTGAAATTATTTATAAAAAAGCTAATAAGGAAGTCAGAACTTGGCTAGCAGTCATACACGTGACAGGTGGCACTCACTTGTGGAAGTAGTATCTTCCGATTGCAGACTTAATTAGTGAACTTCAGTCAAAATTCCTGAGCATGTTACCTTAATAGGTTACATTCTATAGTGTGCTGTTGGTTTAAAGTATTTCACACACTTGAAAATGCATCTTTTTGGAGCAGTTGTATCACAGATAAGGTGATGGTAGTGAGGAATGTGGTTTACTCTTCCTTGAGTTGTGTCTTGTCTGTTGTACTTTGGAGCTGTATTCATGGAATGTGGAGAAGATGAGGTATTTCAGCTGTTGACTGCCTTGAATGCAGTGAGTATGTGCATCTTTTGGTAATTTTTGAGCTTCAGTTCTAACTGAGGCAAGAGAAGGGCTCTTTTCTATGTCTCTGGGGATCACAAGAACTGCTCAAAGTCTTTTTTTAGCTATTTGATCTGTTTATGCCACTCGTTCAGAACTTCACATCTCTCTTCCTCATTGTAATTACTTAGTGTACTTCAAACCATTGATTGGTTGCTCAGTCTTTTTGTGTCTGGCTCTTGTACTTAAAAAAGGTTCAATGTTTGGGGGAAAAACAGAGGAAGACAGGAGAGGCTAAATGGTCTTATTCTTATTCTGTGTTTTATTCTGTTAAAGTTGTAAAAGAGAGCAGGCAACCATCTCCTCTCTTTCTGTTTAATGCATGTTAATTTGATCTCTGTTGAAAATTGCTACCTAATAAAATAGTATAAAGTTTGTACAAAGAGTAATAACTTAATATGGTAGATGATTTTATCTCTCTGCATAGTGGGTAGTTCGTATTTTCTGCTATTTTTGTGAACTTTTTCATATCTTAAAAATACAAAACTTTTAGTGCCTCTATTAGACTGGAGTTGTTATGGGTGTGTGTGTTTAAAGCTGTATTCACTGGCTGTAAAATTCAAATATTCTGGTGGTTTTAAAACAGTGGAGTTTGCTGTTGAAGCTACAGGATAGGAACCAGTTTTATCCAGAAGCAGTTCTTTGCACTTAAGTGAACATTATTGAGGGAGCTGTGGGTTGAAAAACTGCTTTTGTAATACCTTATCCAACTTGAGAAACTTTTTTTGCCTGTGCAATAAGTGTTTGGACTTCAGGCTCACACAGCTACCTCATCTTAGGAAGTGGTTCTCGGAATAAAAACACTAACATTATAACACTTCTCATTCCATTTAGTATGTAACACAATGCAACAATGACCTCAGCCAACAAGCCAAACCCAAGTCAGATGCATTGGCATCTCCTTTTCGTGAGCTTCAGCACTTGGATCCAGAAAAAAAGATTATGCGCCACATCAGACCAGTTTCACCAGTTCATCAACCTTTGTCTGAGACGTCAAGCAGAAATGTGTTGAGAGAAATGAAGACAGCAGCAGAACCTGAAGGCTTGGTCACCCCAGTAAGAGCAGAATCCAAGGAAGACAGACAGTGGAAAGAGATGAAGCTACAGCTGGATGATTTGCCAGGAATTTTGGCTCGTTTGTCCAAAATTAAGCTTACAGGTACTACTGGTTGCTTTCTCATTTCTGGGCATCCCATTTGGTGTCAGAACTCTCTTGCATGTCATTGGTAGGTTTTGGTGTGATAATGCCCACTTCACTGATGCAAAGTACTTGGGTCAATTCTGTCAAATGTATATGGGGAAGATTTATTTTACAGAAATGTTTAGTAGTTTTTCCAGGAAGTTTGTTTAATAACAGCAAGGAGGAGCTTTGCATTGTGTCATCAGCCAGCTTTTGGGATTCATGAGCAGGTGTCAGTACAAAATATGGTGCAAGTGGCTTAAAAAGTATGACTTTACAAGCTGGCTGTTAAGTATTTAAACCATCTTGCTTAGGTTTTACCAGTATTCTCTTTCTACTGTTTTCTTTTCTCCTTCCTTTTCACTCTAGTATTCCTTGTTGGGACATTAGTATTAAAAGTACCAACAAAAAGTAATCTGAATACTTTTCCTACGAATGAAAATGCCTGAATTTTCAATAAGATTATCTAACATAAGATGTCGTTTAGTTTTTGAGTCAGTGACAGAGGTGGATCTTCGAACCAGCGGTTTTTTAAGGACGTGCATTTCCTTGGTTTTAATAGTAATAACTAGCAAGTGTAAATGACTGCTTTGCCAACAGCTCATGCTGTACATGCTTTTATGTCTTGGGGAACCCTGCTGATCTGGCCAGAGCTTTATATCTTATCAGAATCAAGGCCAAGAACAGAAATACAATTTCCCAAGTCCCTACTGTGGTGCTTTTTCATCCACTGGGATGAAATAAAATGTTGATAATAAACCTGTTGTTGTTTACCGTAACAATTTGTTACAATAAAGCTTGAGTTCAGCTTACTTTTTGAAACTTTTTCTCTTGCAATATATAACTTTCCTTGTTTGCTTCTTCAGGGAAAACTTTGACCACATAGGGTGTGCAAAGGCCATTTATATTTTTCTCAAATAAACTCTTCTAGTTCTCAGTAACCACAGAATCATAGAAGGGCTCAGGTTGGAAGCGACCTTAGGGACAAGGGACATTAGAGATCATCTACTCCAACCTCCCTGCCGTGGGCAGTGACACCTCAACTAAACTTGCTTGCTCAAAGCTGTTTAGCAAAACCAAACTTGTTTCTGTGTCCAAATATTCTTCCTCATTATTTTTCAAAAACCTCAAAATGTTTACTTTTTGCTCTTAAGGAGTTGGGTTAGTAGACTTGAGGGATGTAAAGGGTGCCTTTTGATACTTTAGAGTGTCACCAAGGCTAATGCATAGAAGTAACTTCAAATTTTAGGTTTGTAAAACTACTAACAGATCCAGCAATTGTCAGGGTTGTTGCACTTCAGATCTGTGACAGCTTTGCGGAACAGAGAGCTTGAATTGCTGCCACCTCTTTGGTGCATAATACACGTCTAGCCTCTTTCTCCGTCATGCGCTTTGGTTGCAGTAACACTTTGTCTCTGTTGGGCTCACTATGGATAACTTGTAATTGCTACGTGAACAGTTAGCTTTCCTGCCATATTTTCAATAAGGTGATTTTATTTAGGTAGCTTTTATATGTGCACTTGAGAGCTATGGTGGTTATTGAAGTAGAATGACGTTTAAAAATCTCTGTAGCTGCAGTAAAATACTGTGATTAAGTGTCCAGGGAGACAGAGAGAAAACAAACTGTTGTTTTAAGCACTTAAATGTATGTTGTTATGTTTGGTGATATTCCTTATGGGTAAGTTCAGTTAGTACTGCATCTGAGTATTGCTGGAGCTCTTGAAAGCAGGAATTGGAAAAATTTGCACTGAGATGGAAGAATGTCTTTTCCTGGATGATACTTTTTTTTGTGTGGCCTCACTGCAAAACTTTTGAGCAGCTTTTAGCGGGCTCTGTTTTCACCTGTGAGAGGTAGTATTGACAGGCCAGCAAGTACCATTCTAGTTTGAAAGTAGGATGTGACTCGAAAGCTATAGAAGGCAAAGATGACAGCTTTTTTTTCCTTCTGGGTTGTTGTTTTGTACTGGGCTGTGTTTTGAGGTGTGCAGCTCCTGTAGGAAATGGAATTTCCTACATTTCGTGTAGGAAATGGTGTACCTATTGAGAAGGTGTAGAGAGAGAATGAAGTGTAACCTCATTTTTTTGTTGTTGTGATCTTAATGTGTTTGGTGGGGAAGATCTTATTAGAAGTATAAAGGTTAAGTTGAATGAACAGGGGTTTGTAGGAGGGGAGTTCTGTTGGTGGTTGTAGGGTCGTGTAGGAGATAAACCCCCTTCTCTGGAGACATTCAGAACCCGCCTGGATATGTTCCTCTGTGACTTGGTCTAGGTGATCCTGCTCTGGCAGGGAGATTGGGCTAGATGATCTTTTGAGGTCCCTTCCAATCCCTAATGTTCTGTGATTCTGTGAAGGAGTAATACTGGGAGCAGTGTGCAGAGCAAGAAGACAGAATTAGGGGGTTTTTTCCCAACTTGTGTAATCATTTGGATGAATTATGTGTCCTGTAAAGAGTATGGTGGTGAAGTTCTTTTGATTTTTTTTTTTTTTTAAAGACAAATAAATTCTCTGAGGTCAGTCTTTAAGTTACAAATGGCACACAACTCAAGTTCCTTTTACCCATGAAGTTCTGATAGATCTCATATCCGGTGTATTTTCTTTTGGCAGGCTCTTTACATATACTTTTTAGGGTATGAAATAACAAGAAAACAAACTCTGCATTATGCTAAAATGGGACTTCCTCATGCCCTTTTCTTCTCCTGCTGCTGAAGTAAAGAGAATGTTTGTTTGTGTTCTGAACTGTAATTCACCTTTGAAAGGAAATGAGTTCAGCGATTACCATACCCTCCTGCTTCATGTAAACTGTAGCTCGTGTGACTTTGCCATTAGGAGCTCTGCCTTAACAACAGGAAAAGACTTTTGTTTATATTCTTTCTGCCACAGAAAACAATTAGGGAACTTTTAATTACTTGTCGCATAATCTACCTTTTGGGGTTCAGTTTCCATCCTTCTGCTTCACTGTGGTGTTGGGTGTCAGGAGCTGGCTGAGCAGCTCCAGCTCGCCGTCCAGGCACTGGGAAAGCTGATGTGGCAGATCAGTTTGTGGATTTGTAAATATAAATGTTTTAAACTTTTTCCTAAGGTTTATGTAACTGAAAATAAGAGATGCAGACATGTGAAGATGTCATAATGGGAGGAAATTCAAATAATTTCTAATGCAAACCCACCAGGAGATTCAGGCTGCCTCATCTTTGTAAATTCAACTTCACATTTACATTTAACAAATGTTTTCCTTTGTGGTCACAGAGCAGCACTAAGATGAGCTGTATGCAATACCACAGAGCAGCTAAACTTCAGTGTTGCATTTGGGGAGGTGTGCTGAAGACACTGTATGGAAAAACACTGAGTATTCTCCCTTGATATTTCACTAGGGGTTGTGAATGTGTCGTCATTTTTGCTCCTTGCCTTGCACATTGGTCTGTTGGTGAGAACAACCAGCTAGATGTGTGGCACCTCTCTGAGAAGTGAATGTATCATCATGGGTCAGATGTTAATTTAGTTGTTGATTTCTAAGCTAATTCATTTTAATCTAACTTGCAAGCTATGTCTGTATCTATAGTGTGCCTGGCAGCGTAGAGTCCAGGCTTCGGTAGCATGGATCTCCTCCAGAAGGTCATGTTAGAGCCCATATGTTTCAAACATTTATCCACCTTTATTCTGTATTTTAATCTACTGCAGTTACCACTTCTGTTTGTCTTCACAAACATATTTTTTGGTGTCTAAAGGTTTTCTTTCATATACGGTTGTGTGTTAACTGGTGGTTGCTTATCTAGATTGTGTGCACAGTCACAGTCTGTCTCCTGACATCTGCTGGTCCTTATGGCATCTCATGGCAAAGCACTTTTATCTTGCAATTCTTTGAAGGTGATTTAGAGTTTTGGTGGTAATTTTTATCAAACTTTAGTGCTCAATCTAGTAAACCCTTTTGAACGTTGCTCTTCTGTGCTGGTAACTGGTTGCAGATGTCACCAGAGCAGCTTCTGCAGTTACTTTGGCTCAGAGTGTGCTGTATCCCCGCAGAATTGTGGGGACCTCAGATGGACACTTCGGAAGTCATCTAATCTGTTTTTCCCCCAAGGCAGGATCATCATTAGGTAGATCAATCCTAATGTGATGTTGCTTTGTCCTATCTTAAAACTGAGCAGAGAATGTGCGGCTCCCCTGGATGGTTTTCTGCAGTGTGTTGCTCCTCTTCCTGGTGGAAAATGTTGGAGACACAGAGACACTGACTCTACCCCTAACATAAATCCTCTTTTGCTTAACTTGAGTGAAGTAGCTTACTACCACAAAAGCTGAGAAGCCTAGAAACTGTCTCAAAGTAAACTCATGCTTTGCTGGATTTCTCTCGTGGTGGGTATGAGATGATGTTCTAGCTCTGGTAGTTTCAACCTGCTATCCTAATAGTGTTATGTAAGAAGACTTAAGATAAGTTTTTGGTTTAGTCATGATCTGTACTTTAGAGCTAAAGCAGACCAGCCTGAGGTGTTTACACCTCAGTAAATGTGGAGTTAGTCATCTTGATTCAAGCCATTCCAGGGGTTACCATGGTAGATCAGCATTAAGCCTACTGTGCTTTTATTTCGTCCAAGTGTTACAGTGTGTGTGTTACAGGCAGAATCACAAGACAGTCTCCAAGCAGGTGCCAGAGTTCTCTGAAAGATGGATTTGGAGGCATCTATGCTTTAGTTTCCAAATCTTTATTAAAATATGTGAATCCTGCCATAGAGAAAACAAGATTCATAAATAAAAATAGGAGAATCTGGATTGATGTAAGGAAAAAAAAATTGCCACGAGGACAGTTAAACTTTGGAGTAGCTTGCCCAAAATTGATGTGAGATGTATTGCCCGTTGTGATGGCAAAGCCTTAGGAGACTTGGGCTGAGTTCATCCTTGACTCTGCTTTGAGCAGGAGGTTGGATTTGATGATCACCTGAGGTCCCTTCTTGTCTAAATGACTCTGGTGCTAGGCAATGTGAGACAAGGAACGTATGTCTTAGATTGACTGGCTGTTTAAGATTGGGAGACTAAACCAGCAGCATTTTTTCATGTCCCCTTTGAAGAAAACACTCTTGTCTTGTTTGCAAGAGAGGAGCTGGAATGTATTGGTGTGTTGCTTGCTAACAAGTTTGTGTCTGTGCCTTGGTGATTGTTAGTACAGGACTGCTGAACTGGAAACTGGAAGCCTGTGTCTGTGGGGTGTTTGTAATGCGGAGGTGATGGATATCCAGCTTTGTGTAATGCCTCCGGAGTGTTACCAAAACGCTACGTGATGGGCCAGCAGTGACTAAATAAGGTGCCTATGCTGTGTTCGTTGTCTGAACTTCTGGTAACAGCCGCTCTAGTTAAAATATCCATTTGCTTTAGTGCAGTTCCAGTACATTTCCACTTTATTTAGGAATAATGGCATTTATTATGGCATTTAGTCTTTAAATGAGAGCTTTAATATGGCCAGAAACTTTGACAAAGAATTATTGGTGTATGTTGTTTAGGTTATTACCAGCCTGCATTTAGTTTGTTTTAAATGTATTTTGTAGTTCTGCTAAGCACTTCTCGTTTAGTGAATATTAAAAGCAGTAACTATTGTCCTATCAAAGAAATGGAGCTAAACAGTGGGAGCTTCCATGCTACAAGGAAAAAATAATGACATGTATATTTAATAACAGTACATTTTTGTTATTAAAATACGCTATTATGGCTTATTTTTTTGCAAAACATTTTCAAATTGTTTGATAGTAAAAATAGATTGTGTGCTCAATTCTTAGTAGTGCACTTGGATTGGAGATGATACCGTGCAAACCCTTCTTTCAAGTTATGTCCCTAGTTTAGGTTTGGCTCAGGAGTTGGCCTTTTTTAGCCTGTGGGTTATAGTCTTCAGCAAACCTTAACAGCCCAACAAATTGAAGAGTGTAAAGGAACAGGGGTCAGTTCTGTGCTGCTAATGCTGATGGCACCTTTAGCCTTCCAGAAACCAAACTCTGGAAGGAAAATTCCACCAACTCTTGGAAAGGTAGTTTAAGGAGCAAATAAACTTTTGTAATAAATTTAGGTTGTATTACATTTACTTTTGTCCTCCCATACGTACAGATATTTCAGCAGTATGGGAGTAGAAAGTAAACTTGAGGTTGAATTAGTTTGCTTTGGCTTTCTACACTTTTATTTTGGCCTGGCTATTTTTTAATAGGTAAATAAAATATGGCAAAGTAATTTGTCTGCTATAAATACAGTGACAGAGATCTGTAAAGGCAGATCACATTGCAGTGAAGCTGCAGAGAGATATAAAGAGCACTCTAGGCTCTTTGAATGTGTTTTTATGCCAGAAACATTATAATTCACTCTTTTTGTCACCAATCCATTAGCTTTTCCTTTTTCATTTACACTGAAATGGGAGACAAATGCCCCCTGTTAATTTTTGTCAAAGCTAAAGATGTTTAGAAGACTGAAAATTAGGTTTAGGCTGAGATCATAAGTTTAAGTCCTGGCTTCTTTTTGAAGAGCATATATAATGCCCACTCTCATCAACAAATCTTGAAAGGATCAATTCCATCTATTATGCAATAAGGTAAAGTTAATTTGGCCCCTACAGCACTAAACTAATAGGGATTAAAAACCAAACGGAGTCAATGACCTCATTTCTTTGATGTGATCTCAATTAAATATACTTTTCCTGTGTGAGGAAAGTAGAGGAGTAAATTATTGCTTCCAAAGGAAAAGAAAATAAACTTCCCAATCTGAAGGGAATGCTTTCTTATTTATTCTTGATGTGTCATGTTTGAATGGGTGGGTGTTGCCTCCTGTTCAGAGTGCTGCCCAGCTGACTAAAAATACCTGCTGCAACGGGGTGAGAGGATGTCCTGCAACCTTTTATAATGAGATCCTGATAAGTCACACTGAAATGACTGGCTGAAATTAATCTGGAGAAATCAATGGGGACTTTAATTAGTGCTGTAGCTGTACAGTATTAGAATTTCTTTGAGGTCAGTGTAATGGTAATGTTACACTGACTGTTTGCCAATCTGCCTCACCTTTCTTCTTCAGTTGGTGTTTGCCCATAATAAATTGGTGTAAAGAGCTCTCTAAGATAAGCTTTTTAATTAAATTCTTGTCTAGAATTTAATGTGTGATTTATTATGCAAAAAAAATTGAATGTAATCAGTCTTGGAAATGCAAAGGCAACTGTTTTGCCCTCATCTGTGCAGTGTATTTTTTCACTCTCTTGGTTGTAAACCAAAGCATTACATAGTTTGGAAACCAAGATTTGTTTACATCATAGAATCATATATTTGTTTTGATAGGAAAAGGCCTTTAAGATCATCTAGTCCAACCATTAACCATTAACACAAACCACCACTAAACCGTGTCCCCGACGTCTAGATCTCCATGACTCTGAAATACATCCAGGCATGGTGATTCAACCCCTTTCCTTGACAACCTGTTTCAAGGCCTGAGGGCTCTTACAGTGAAGAAGTTTTTTCTAATATCCAATCTAAACCTCCCTTGGTGCAACTTGAGGCCATTTCCTCTTGTCCTATCAATTATTACTTACAAGAGTGGACCAACCCCCACCTCTCTACAACCTCCTTTCAAGTAGTTGTAGACCACAAGGTCTCCCCTCAGCCTCCTTTTCTTCAGACTAACCAGTCTTGGCTCCCTCAGCTGCTCCTCACAAGCCTTGTTCTCCAGACCCTTTATATATATTATATAATTACATATTTTATATAATACATAGGGTCCAGTCTTTCAGAATTGATTGGTACCTCAGTGTGTGTTAGTCTGTCCAATGGGGTTATCTCACAGCTGCTCAGAGGGATGAGGCTCCATCGCTGGCTCACTGTGTTGTAGAAGCAGCTGAAGAGGCCAAAGTGGAAGCCCAGCACTGTCGGAGGGAATCAAGGGCAGGACATTTGACATCCTTAAGACAAAATGTTTATTAGAATGTGAAGTAAATTATTGATTTGCCAGTGGATTTGAATACTTAGAGAAAAGTTTAGATGAGCAGTGAGTTTTCTTCACTATCTTTATAGGATTAAATCCTCAGGCTCTTAGGAAAGTGAAAGCTGGGCATGTGCGTCCTTCCTGACATTTAGTTTTTTGTCTCAAGTAGTGCTGCTTAGTAGATAATCCAGGTATTTTCAGTCAGCAAAGGTTATTTATTTGTCATTTAACTTCAGACAAATGGGAGACTTTGTAGGTATTGGGACGATAAGAGCATTTTGATGTGCTGAGCTACCCGAGGTCTGGAACACGTAATGCCATGCAGAACAAAACCTAAATGCTTCCTGTTTAATAGCTGTTCATTTGAGATTGTAAGGCTCAATATCATGAGCAAGACGTTCAGTAATGTCTTGTGTGTGGCTTTCACAGACAAATTTTTCATGTCATTCCATTCCTTGCCAAAAGCAAGGTCCATAAGACCTATTATTTGGCCAATTACAGTATTTGGGTTGAGACTGGGGTAACTTCCATTTTAAGGACATGCCTTACAGTGCTGCAAGTCAAATTAGAACTGAAGTTTTCATTTTGGGTGACTAAACTGAAATGTTTTTTTGTTAATGCACTCAAGTTTTGAGGCCTTTAGGAGTTGCTGGGCCCATGGGATTTGTACCTTCTGCCTCAATTGAGCATGTCTGATGGGAAAAGCATGAACAGATACCTGTACAGGAGGCTGGTGGCTTCACCAGCTGTAACCTACATGCCCTAAGTCTCTTTTTAACTCTCCACATGGCTTAAGCTCCTCTTGTAATTTGCTGTAATGTGTAGCTCTCTGCACAGGATTTTTCTTAACGTTTAACTTTTTTTTTTTTTTTTACTCTTGTTAGACTTTGCAGTGACGTGTGAGTTACTGGAACAAACACGGTCTCCTGTAGCAAACAGCAGATCCATTAAAGTGCTAATACAGAGACATAAGCTTTATTCTTAGTTCTTCTACTGGATTTCTTCTTTCATCCCTGACAATTCTCCTTCTCATCTTTATGTAGAGTATCTGTTAATTGTACTCAGTTCCTGAAGCAAAACGTTAATCTGCACAAGGGTTCTTATAGGCTTTAAACCCTTGACTCTAGTGGTAAGTACAAAGGAGAAGGTTTGAAGCTTTGAACTGTGCTCTCATTTGTGTTGCAGCTCTGGTTGTAAGTACTGCATCCGCTGGCTTTGCCATGGCTCCAGTCCCGTTTGACCTGACCTGTTTCCTGCTTGCATCCCTTGGAACTGGACTGGCATCCTGTGCTGCCAACTCCATCAACCAGGTCAGTCCATCTCTTTATCTATACCACAACCTGGTGTCACTGCCTTGTGCAGTGCTGCCAGGGAGAATGAATGGGTGGTAGACTTCAGCTGCTGCATGAGCTCGGAGACACTAAAGCTGACACTGCGAGAGGAATATGTGTCTGTAAATTAAAGGCTAGTTGCTAGGCATAGCATGGTTATTCAAGATGGAGTTGATGAAGTTTTAAGCCTCTCAGTAATAATGTTTATCTTGACAATACCAAATCTGGGTCACTGTAAATGGTGTAGGGAGAGCTATGTAACTGAGTATGAGAACAGCCATCAGAGCCCCAGCCTTGGTTCCTCGGTTGTTTTATTGTATGACCTTGTCAGATCTGTTTAAAGAATGGCTCACAGCACCTTTCTGAACATCCATAGTGGGACTTGGTGGGGTTGGAGTGCTTCTGGCTAGGCTGGGATCGAGGAATCCCATACCCCTGTAAAACATCTTGTAAGTCTCCATCCTGTGGTAGCTGTTTCATGCCAGACATGTTCCAGATGCCTGAACTGGAGCTTCACTGTACATGCAAATTGTGCCAGTGGAGCTTGATGCTGATCTCTCTTGAAATCCAGCTGTGAAGCAAAGTTGATCTTGAGCTCTTCCTAAGCCCCAAAGCAGAGCCAAACTGGTGAACAGATAACAGCACTTACGGTGTTGGAGTATAGTAGCTGTGATCACTTTCAGTTGTAAACACTGCCTGGAAAAGCAAATGGCAACACGCATCTTGCTCAGACTGAAGCCAGTATAGGTGAGGTTTCACTGAGCTTTACATTGGGGTAGGTAGCTAACTTTGTGTCTGTTTTACCTGCAACATGAGAAGGCTGCTGCATGATGTAGAGTTGCTTGGAAATACTGAGGTAACAACTATTTCGAAGCACTTCGGTAGCCTCAAGAAGTCATTTTAAGAAAGTCACAAAACTGGGTGTTGTCTACCTGGACTTTCAGTCAGGCATTTAACACTGTTTCCCAGCATTCTGCTGGAGAAGTTGACGGCTCACTGCTTAGATAGATGGACTCTTAGCTGGCTTGAAAACTGGCTGGGTGGCTGAGCTGGGAGAGTTGTGGTGAATGGGGTTAAATCCATTTGGTGACTGGTCACAAGCGGTGTCCCTCAGGCCTCAGTTCTAAGATCAGTCTTGTTTAACATCTTTACTAATGACCTGGATGAGGGAATTGAATGCACCCTCAATAAATTTGCAGATGACATGAAATTAAGCGGGAGTGTCGATCTGCTTGATGGTAGGGACAAGAGGGATTTGGACAGGCTGAAGCAGTGGCATGAGGTTTAACTAAGTCAAGTGCCAGGTCACGCACTTTGGTCAAAACAACCCCCAGTAGTGCTATAAGCTGGGAGAAGAGTGGATGCAGAGCTGTCTGACCAAAAAGAACCTGGGGGTGTTAGTTGACAGCTGGCTGAACAGGAGCCAGCAGGGTGCCCAGGTGGCCAAGAAGGAACGGTGTAACCGTAGGGAGATGACAGTGACCCTGTACTCTGCACTCGTCAGACGCACCATGAGTATTGGCTCCAGTTTTGGGCACCACAGAAGGACATTGAGGTACTGCAGCAGAGCCATAGAAGGGCAACAAGGCTGGGGAGAGCTCTGGAGATCAGGCCCTATGGAGAGTGGCTGAGGGAACTGAGGCTATTTAGTCTAGGGAAGAGGAGGAGACCTTATTGCTATCTACAGTTACCTAAAAGGAGGTTGTTGTGAGTCTGGTGCTGTTCTCCCAAATTACTAATGATAGGATATGGGGAAATGACCTCAGTTTGCATCAGGGGAGATTTAGGTTGGATCTGAGGAAGAAGTTCTTACCTGAGAGAGTGGTTGGGCACTGGAACAGGCTGCCCAGGGAGGTGGTGGAGTCAGCATCCCTGGAGGTGTTTAAAAACCTAGTAGCTAGAGCACTTTGAGGCCATGGTCTAGGGGTTAAGGATGCTGGGATGAAGGTTGGACTTGATGATCCTGGAGGTCCTTTACGGCCATGATGATTCTATGATTCTAAACTTTCTGAAGTATGTAATTGGTTATTGTGTATGTATTTGTGACGTACAGCAGGGGTCCTCAAACTCCAGCCTGCAGGCCGGATACAGCCCCCCAGGGTGTCCAATCTGGCCCACCAGTCTGCTGATATTTACCCCCTCGCCCTCCCCCTGCCCCCGCTGAGCAGCTGCAGTTGATTTCTTCCTGCCGACTGTGTGGTCAGGCTGAGGCAGGCGGCTCTCCGTGTCTCCCTCCCGCTCCCAGGCAGGACAAGCCAGGCAGCACAAACTACGGCCCAACCCCGACACTGAGGAACAAGGAACTGGCCCCCTGTTTAGAAAGCTTGAGGACCCCTGACATACAGTCTAAGGAGAAATACTCTCATGACTTTGTGGTTTTGATAAAATTTTAGATGTACATAATTTTTTTCCTTTACTATGAGTTTGATGGATTGGAGGGGGGTTGTAATGCCAAAAATTCTTTTTGAGACTCACTAACATGCAACTTGTCTTTCTTGGGAGTTTGATAGCTCTTCTTAGAGATGATAGTCAACCGTAACTAGCTGTTATTCTTTGTCTTAAGCTTCCATGAATTGCTGTGTTGTATTTTGCCTTAAAAGTAGCTGATTTTTAAACCCTTGGAAGCTGTTTTTAAAAATCTTGAGGTATTTGGGAGTACCAGGGATCCTGCACCAGAACTGGGAGTTTAATGCTTTTGAGATTTGCTGGGGCAGGAAAGGAACATCAGGGGTGCCCTAACTTTGTGCAGAGGCTCAGAATTCACTGTTCATTCACTCACCAGAGAAATGGCTGTTGATATGCCCTTAAGTGCAGGTAACTCCAGCCTCATGAGGTGTAAAACTGTCTTTCGAAGCCACAGCTGAGTGTTTTAAGTTTGTGCACTTGATCCTGTTGAGGCTGTGGATAGACCTTCATGGCGACTACTTCTGTTAAGGAAAGGAAAGTGGCAGAGTTAGCAACAAGTGAAAGAGCAGAGCAGTGGTCCGTGAGATCATGTATCGACAGATCCTTTCAGTTGACGAGTGTCCCTTTCTTGGTGTTGCTGGTGCTGCAGTGTCTCAGTTGGCTGTGAATTTAATTTTCAGTAAATTCTGTAGGCCTGGGTATCCGCCTTGACCTTTGGGAGGGAGCACATTTGACTTGGAACTTCCTTTATTGCTACTTTGCTCTGTCCACTGCTCCACATACGTAGCCTCTTCTCTGGCAGCTCATGACTCACATTTCCCCTGTTGCTCCTTGCTATATCCCTTAAGGACCTTTTTGTGCGATAACTGTCTTTCCACTTCCCCTGTCGCTATAAATCTGTACATCTTTAAGGGCAACTTGTCTTTCCCACTCCTCATTTCCCTGATAAATCTGTGCTGGCCATTTACAATCCTCAAATATGTCGTGGGAAGGTAAAGTGTTGATTGTATAAGATTCTTCCGCATGATTTAGGACGGGATGTGAGGAGCCTGGTCCTGTGGTAATGTAAGAGAGTCTGTAATGTTTGCACAAGTATTGATATAAACTTTTAACTGTTCACTTTCTGTGGGGTGGGGATTTTTTTCTGACCACTTCGTTTTAGTAGGAGCTGAGGCCTGTTTACTTCATTGAATTAACTCTTTAAAGTGAGTTAACTATTTGGGAGGAAGCCAGGACTCCAGCTAAGGAATGCAATAAGAGACCAGTCATGGTCTTGATAAAATTGATCAAAAATAATCCTTTTATTATTACTTCTCCCTAGATCTCAGATGGCATGGTTTAAGCTATTTTTGTCCTAACCATGAGAGCTATGAAGCTACAGAAATTTGCCAGAGTTGGAGGTTCTTGCCCCACTTTCACTGTCCTTGATGAGAAAGGTATAATAAAACGATGATGTCAGTTGACAACATTCTCTTTTCTCAATGTTTTTAGACCACAAGCTGAATATTTATCAACCAAAGGTGGGTGTTTACAAACAAGTTTCAGGAGGGTAAATTCTGAATGGTGGCTGTACTTTGCACTGTGAGTAGAAACAATGTTTTTGTGACAATTTGGTGAAACTGGGTAACTAATTTTAAAAAGCTGATGAGTTGATTTGTTAGGTTTTTTTTTTCAACAGTGAAAGGTTGTGTTTGAAAACATCCTGGAAAATACAGGCAAAAAGTAGTTGAACATGGGCCTGCTTTGAGGGCAAACGCAGTGTCTCTGCTGCAGCAGGTCAGTCAAGAAACGTTTTTGTGTAGAAAATGTCAAGAAAAGTATCTTGGGGTAATTTATGTTAGACAGTAGTTTGAGAGAAACAGAATCTCTCGTGTTGGTAGAAAATGTTATGAATTCTGGGGATCTGGATAAATATCGGAAGGTCTCTGGATTTTCCCGTAGAGTGTATTGGGTCTGCTGGCTGTGAGGGAGTAAAATCCTGCTGGAAGGTGCCAAAGAAAAGATAGTGTTTGATTTCTCTGCTCTTCTACCAGCAGTTCTGCCTCTGCCTCACTCCGTTGTATCACGATGCTTCAGAGCTGTACTTCACACCTCATCTAGCATTTTAGTGGCACGCTGAGGCAGGGGTCCCTGCTTCTCTTCCACATCAGGAAACACTGTGTTACATCCTTCAGCCCTTCACTATTGTACTACAACATGTCACCACGTTTCAGTCCCACCTGCTAAAACTGCTTTCCTCTTCCCCTCCCCCTTTTCTTTTTCAAATAGCATTCTTTGTCTTTTCCATCATTGAAGAAACTTAAAATTGGTTTGGACAGGTGTTCTATCTTTTCAAAATAATCAGTATTTTACAGTGGTTTTTAATTAACAACCCCAAATATAAATGGCTTCATGCATTTGCCAAGGCACAGACTGAGACACAGTTTTACTGTAACATTGCTGGGTTAGCCAAACCCTCCAGAAAATGTCTTTATAGGAGATCAGTCTCATTAAGTGCAGTTGTGGTAAGGAAATACGTTCTGGGGTTTCATCTTGTAAACACTTGCGCGATAATCTCAACTAAACCAAACAAGGATTTCTAGCTGGACGTTGGTTTAGCTACTCGGCAGGGTGTTGTACCTTGGTGTTGCTCCTTATGAGTAACAAAAAAATGATCAAATGTTGAATTTCTCGTTGTGGATGACCCATTTCGTAACTTATTTCTTCCTATGCTGTGCTCATGCTGTCATGGAAATGGAGTGAGAGAAGATGATATTAAGTGCATAATCTTTTGCTTTTCCATAGCTCAGGTTTTTGATGATTTTTTGAAAGCTGACTCAAGTTTCAAGGAGCAAAGTCTTACATTTACATTAAGGAGGAAACATGTCAGTTTTGAGACTTCTAAGATTCTAGCCTCTGATTTATGGAGGAGGAGATAAAACATGAAGAGATGTTTACAACACAATACACAGCATTAAAACGTTAAAGGAATCACATGCACGTTTTATATGTGAAGTACATTCTTCTGTAACTGCAGTGTGGTTAAAAAGTGGGAGCCAGCTATAAAGATGAAAGCAGGATGTTTAAAATGGTTTGAATTTAGTAACCAAGAGATAAAACGATGTAGATTTGACTGGAGTAGTTGGATTTGAGTGATGGCACCTTGAAAAGGAAGCAGGCTGGACTATCTGAGTTGAAGTTAGAGAGCTGAATGGAAGAGAAGCAGGAAATGTGTTAACCATGAGAGAACAAACCTAAGATCAGTTGAAGTTCCAGTCCCTTCAGGGTCTGTTTTGATGGCTGTGCTCCGCTCCTAGTGTTATCTTCTCTTAACATCGATGATCCCTTAGAAGTGTAGCTGTAATGACCGGGAAGGATGGATTTGGTGTTAAAATAATGCAGTGAAATTCAGGATCTGAGTTCAGCTGCCGGCCCCTGCTCCCTGTGTGCGATCTTCTGTGTTAAAGCAAACTGAGACGGTCATTTGGATACTGCAGTGATGGACACCAGGCTAAATAAAGTCAGAACAGAGCAGCCTCTCCCCCAGCTTTTAATCCACTTACTATTGCAGTGTTGCCAGAAGAATAGCTTCACCTTTTATGGTATTTAGCTGTTCTGTGGTGACTTGATTGGCCAGTACTCAGAAAACAACTTAAAAAATGCCAAAAAAGTAATGAGCCGACTTAGACAAGCAAATATTGCCCCATCTTCCAGAGAAAGGTCAACAGGAGCACACACAAAGCATTTTGAAATCTTCATCTACAGGCAAGGGAGACACAATGGAGCTGTGGATTGCTGTAGTCGTGGTCTGAAGTCAACATTTGTGCAGTTATTTTTGTAAATATGGATCAATAGGGGTGCTTGAGCTCCAGGGAATTCAGTCAAGTTCAGGACACGTTGATCCAGTTCATACTATTAACGGCCACTTTGGAATCACTGTAATTAACTACCTGCTGCTTAAAGTCGAGTAATGGGGCGAAAGGGATAGGAAAAGTAAGTTTGAGAGTTTTCTGAATTTTGAAGTAAATTCTGCAAAGGAACTTGTGGTGCTGTGGTTCGACTCTTCTGGTTTTCAGCAGTCCAGCGCCTTGTTCCTCTCTCAGGAAATGTTGGTTGTGAATATTTTGGTTTGCAGGGCCAGAAAAACATGAGGGGTTGGTTGTTATGAGCCCCTGCATTGTGGTTGGGAGATGATCCACCAGCTTACATGGTAAAGCAGGGTTTTCTCCTTATCAGCTCCACCTTTTGTTTCAGGGTTGTTGGGCAATAATGATGGAAATTTTATGTGAATGAAACACAGTGTCTGAAGTAGCTTTTAAGTGTTAACTCAATTCTCCTTTACCCTGTTGCCCCCTGCCCCATCAAACGGCTTTTATGAGGGAGAAGTCACTTGGGAGGTTTGTATGTGATTGGATCCCACAGATTTTGAGGTTGAGGTTTTTCACTTGTGTCTTCTTTTGTTTCTCTAGGTTTTGTAAATGTTCTGGTTTTAACTTGATCAGAGGCCCTGCAATACAACTTGTTTCTCAGTTCCCCATCTGAGAGATGTTTAATAACAAGACGTTTGCCCACAGAAGTAAAAACCAGAATCGTTTAGGTTAGGAAAGACCTTTAAAATAGTTGAGTCCAACCATTAACTCAGCTGTCCCAACCCACTGCTAAACCCTGTCCCTGAGCTACAAATCTCCATGGTGGTGAAACATGTCCGGGAATGGTGGCTCAACTCCCTCCTTCGGCAGCCTATTCCAAGGCCTGAGGACCCTTTTAGTGAAGGAGTTTTTCCTCTGGGCCAACCTAAACTTACCCATGCGTGTCTTGAGGCCGTTTCCTCCTGTCCTGTCACTTGTTACATGTGAGAAGAAATTCACACTGAACTATTAGACTCCAAGTAAGCAGACAGTTTTCGCAGGCACAGAAAACAAATGTACAGTGATGTGACATTGGTAGTTGTATCCCTTTTGGAAAGCATTGCTGTTGTTCCTGCGTAAATCTATACAGAAATCTGTTACAAGGATTGAAGCAACAGGAAAATAATAGAAGACGAAATCATGCACAGAAAGTGGGCGTTAGTGATAGAGACTTAGATTGTGGAAAGAGTGGGAAAGAAGAATGGCAGGAGTCTGGCAGTCCCTCAGACCTTTTCGCTCAACATAAAAGAGAGAACAGCAAGTTTTTTTCATATTCCCCCAAACCAAGTAGTTGGTTGGCGTTATCGCACCATGCCTTAACCCTTCTTAGCAAAGACATTTTAGTGACTGAAGGCCTGCAGTGTGAACCTGCCTGCTGTTACTAGTGTGCTCTCAATGAGATTCAAGTTGGAGGAGGTGACCTCTGTCAGGTCATCTAGGCCAGCTCCACTTGATGCAAGAGGTTTTTCCCAAGTAATCTCCTCAAAGCCTTGTCTTGTCCACTTCTTGAAACCCCTGAAAATGTATTTTTTTGCTTCTTCCCCTAGCAGTTACTCTACTGCCATGTTTGAATGAGAAACATTGTTTTAAACACCAGGAAGATTTGCTCCACACAATGTATTTGATAAATCAGATAGTTGAGTGATCAGTTAAAAGTAATTTGGAAAGAGCCTGATAGGACTTTACAAGGTTTTATGTTTCCAAGTCAGAATAACCATGCCAGCTACTAGCACCTTGCCCTTCCCGTGTGCACCCTGGGTGAGCCCAGTGACAGGCACAGACCCTTTCTGGGCTGCAACTGGAGAGCTCAGCCAGTCAGCCGGCACTGCTGGTTGTTCATGTGAGCTTAACACCTGATGCATCTCTGTCTCTCTGAAGTGCCCCTTGTTTTGACTGAGCAGATTGCCTGCAGCAGGCGGCCTTGCCTTTCATCTGCCCCCCCAGCGATCAAAAGATTGTCAGAAGCTGTTATTAAAACCTGGTGTTTCACTCTGAGGACGGGGCTATGTGTGGTGGAGGCAGCCTCGGGGTAATTTACAGTGTATAATAGATATAAGAGAAGAGCAACACTGGAAGGCCATCTTGTGCTCCGCAGTGTGCTGATAGATGCTGCTTTGATATTTTAACTGCTAGGCAGCCTTCATTAGTGGCCATTGGAGAACATAACTCATGCCTCCATCAGATGATTCATAATTGTGATGGTTAGATTGAGTTAACCTGTAGGAATCCTTGATATCGAGTAGGAATGGCTCAGCTTGTGAAGATGGATTTAATGAGCGGTGCAAATGATGAGTACTAATGAGAGCCAACCTCTAAGGGTCTAATAAATTTAAAATGCAGAGATTAGCCTTGCAAAGCTGATATTATTTCACCTACAACTAAAATGTGATAAAGGGTCTTGGAAAAATATTATAAATGAATTCATGCCATTGTTGGAAGTAGTTCTCTTACCTCTTTCTTGAGTGGTACTCAAGTCCTCGAAAGAAAGTGCAGAGTCAGTCACCACAGAGCTGTGCTCAGCAAAGACAAAGCAAATAAATAAACCACATCCTTTTAGACAGCTTTGCCTCCCTCTGTGCCAGTCTTTGTTAGCAGAAAGCTTCAGAATTTAGAGGAATTTGAATCAAAATGGTTTGCTCTGATGGTTTCTCTTTTATGTCACGTTTTGTATGTACTGAAGTCCAACAAAAAACATAGAGTGGATTAAAAGTTATGTTTAAAGCTGTTCCCCTCCTTTATGGACCCCTAGCTCAAACTCTTTTGGTCCGTAGGCTTTGGCAGTAGTAACGGTCTGAGAACAACAACAGAGAAGATTCTGCTGTTACTCTGAAATACCAGTCTGATGGACAGGAACTTTTTGTCTTGTAACTGCAGAAGCTGCCTAACTTCTGTGCGTACATGAGTCCTTGGAACGATGCATTTGGATGCTGCAGGAAGTTCTCTCTCATTAGCACCCAACAAAAAGATTATCTGGAAATCCTAGGGGACAAGAAAGAAATAAATTACCAAATGATTAATTGTCAGGAATAGTTCAGTAGTGTGGGTTTCCCTTTAGATCGACTGCCAGATTTCCCCTGGAAACCCTGATCACAGGCAGAACAAAGGAATTTCAAAGGGCTGAAATGATGGAATGTGGAGAGAGCACTAGACAAAAGGGAAAACCTACTACTTAGTAAGATTTATCTGGACTTTTGATATATGAGGGTATTGCCTCCTCAAGTTTAGAAAAGAAAAAGTGAAAATAACTAGTTGATTTTTTTTTTCTTTGTCAGTCTTTTATGCCAGCTTTGACATTTTCCAAGTAACCTAAAATGTTTTCAGCGCTGCGAGTGTTCAATTCTAACCTCATTAGATAATTAGTGACATGTCACATTCTTTTTTGTAAGTTCAGTGGTGTTGCGTTTGTTTGTCCTGTTTGTTGCATTGACTTACACTCCTCATGGTTTCAAACCCTTCACCCCAGTACCTGTGTACTGTGCTCTATGAAAAATAGCAAGTACACAGTACAGTAGGACTCACAAGGGTTAAAGAAAATTATTTCCTGGCTCCCTGAAACAGGCTACCACCACCATTTCTTCAGGGAATAGCTCATTGAAACACAAACCCTTTCCTCTTCTTATTTCAGGTTTTCTCTTTAAATTTCCATTGTTAAAAAATATTCTGTAAATGCCTGGAGTTCAGACTCCACTTTCTCATCTTCATGTTAGATGGGATTTATGTGTAGTAACGTGGAGTAAAACCCCTCTTGAATTTTGCATGACTGCTGTTGCTCTTAGTACTAAGTTTTACTCTGCCTTGGCTTTGCTGCATGCTCCAGTTATTAACAGCCATGCCTGTGGAGACCAGACTGAGCTGGTGGAATGCTCATTGTGCTTTGCAGCTAGCAAAAGCAAGCAGGGCTCAGGCAGGTACTTGTAATGCTCTTGTCTGTACAGGCTGTGAGATGTGAATTTACCTTGTTGCTTTCAACTTAGCTTTTCCAAAGCTGTAAGATCTTACAGTAAAACCTAGTCCAAAGTTGTTTGTGCTGACCTAATGTGGCAGAGCTCAGGAGAGGGGTTCAGACAGGCGAGCATCCTGAGGGATGCTCCTCTGTTTTAGCTGAGTAGGGAGAAGGAAATTAACCTCTAGGAAAGGGATGAGGAGCATCTTGGGACACCTTTTCCTAGGGAAGAGTGAAGGAGCAACGCTTATGGATTTTCCCAAGTGGAAGGGACCTTGCACAGTTGCTAAAACAGTTCAGACTGTGGGGTTAAAGAGATGCTCCAGTTCACTAACAGGGTAACTTTTTTCACATGGGGAAGGTTAAAGTAACTTTATTTCAGGTTTCTGTAGGGATCCAGTGTAAACAGAGGTGTGTTTAGGACCAGAGGTCAGGGCCTGAGGCTGCCAGGGAAGGGTTAGGTTGGATGTTAGGAAGCCCTTCCTCATGGAAAAGGGTGATCAGACATTGGAATGGACTGCCCAGGGCAGTGCTGGAGTCCTCATCCCTGGAGGTGTTGAAGGACAGACTGGCTGTGGCCCGTATTGCCATAGTGTGGCTGATGCGGTGATGTTAGATCATGGACTGGGTTGGAGAGCTCAGAGGTCTCTTCCAGCCTCAATAATTCTGTCATTGTGATTTTTTGCATGTAGTGCATATTTGGGTGAATGTCTCTGTAGCCCATTGTAGCGGGTTGGGGATTCTCCACCAATTTCAGCAAGTAAGGTCTCGATGACATCTNCACGAGCGGGCTACATACTTCCTCCTTCTTCTTCTTCTTCTCTTACTTCCTGCCTTTTTTTCTAAACAAAACCGCCCGCTCTGCTTTTTCATAGGCTCACCCAACACGGACATCCGGGGCAGGTCCAGGACCAAATGACACCTTCCCCCAGGACAAGTCCCCTGCGGGGGAGGGGTCCTCCAAAACAAAACAACTCCTTTTTCTTTTCTTCTTCATGAAAGCACAACTGCTGTAAGTTTGAAAACGCTAGCAATTTTCAAACCCCAACACCCATGCAACACTAGACAGTCTGATGTCAGTGTGTGATCAAGAGCTTAATTACTTCAACTCTTCTTTCCTTGGTACTATTGATTCTTCTTTAACTTTGTATAGAATTTAGCTGTCCCGGTAGTTTGGCAGGGACAGCTCAGTGACATAATTATTTTGATTTTTCCTTCAAACTCCATAACTAGTTTGTTGGAAAAGCTTTTCACGGTTTGTCAGGGTAGCAGGTCACTGGGAGCATGACAAAGTGCTCTCTGACAGAAGCAAGGCACCAAGGAGCGGGTTTGGTTCCAGGTTTGCAAAGCCTGTCATGTGCAATAGAAGTCATCGGCTCCTCTGTCACTGCTGTGGCCATGAAACATCACATTTGTGAAATCACTCTAACAGGTATTGGAAGTTGAGTCTGAGGATCACAGCAGATACATGTTGCTGAGGACCCTTCCCTTCATATCTCATAGTAGCACGGAACTGTATTATTTATTATTATTGGGAGTGTGGTGGTTCTCAGTGTGAGAAGGTAACGATGTGTGTCCTGCAGAGTCTACAGTCTGGGGAGTTACAGAGTGTGAAGGTGTGTGGGTTTGCCTTTAAAAACCAAAACACTTCTCTGAGTCACACTCTTTAGGTTTTCAGGGGAGTGTAGGGAGAAGACTGAGTAGCTGATGAGTCTAGAAATCACAGGAGGTTACTGTCATGAGAGGAGCAGTCTAGAATGGAAATAAGCTGCAGTGAGCATGTAAAACCTGAGGACCATCCATCTTCTTTCTGGATGTGACTTGACTGAGCCCTGGAAGTGCTAGAGGAAGGATTGAACTTTGTCAAACCTTGTGTTTGTGTTGGTAAAGTGACTTACTTACATCAGCCTAGAGTCTGCTAAAAATCAACAAATCACATCTTAGAAGAAAAAGAAGTAATTGATAATTGATTTGTGCTGATTAAATTCTAACTCACAAAGCACTTCTTAATTTTTGCCTTATGGATGTGTGGGTGTTACTTTAGGCACTAGCAAGGTATGTTGCTCCATTCTTGATAGCATGCAGGATCTTGTGCTATGCAGGAGGGTTCCACAACATGATCTGCCTGGTTTATGGTGGGATAAGCACACATAGCTTGGACAATATCAATATTACAAACTCTTGGGGCATTTATCCGTTGTCTCAAAAAGTTCTCTTCTACCCACAGTTACTGATGGCTAGATTTTTTGGTTTTAAAATTTGTCATGTTTTAAGGAGACTCACATGTGATACATTCTTTGGGAGATACAGATCTCTAGAATCATAGGTTGGCTCAGTTGGAAAACAACTTTAAGATCATTGAGTCCAGCCATGAACTCAGCTGTCCCAACCCACTGCTAAACCCTGTCCTTGAGCTCCAGATCCACATGACTTCAAAAGATGTCACCAGGGATGGCGACTCAACCCCCCTCCCTGGGCACGTGTTCCAAGGCCTGACACCTTTTCCATGTAGAAGTTTTTCCCAGTGTCCAACCTAACCTTACTCTGGCACAACTTAAGGCCATTTCCATTTGTCCTACCACCTGCTACTTGTGAGAAGAGGCCAACCCCCACCTCCCTACAACCTCCTTTCAGGTAGTAGTAGATGGCAATAAAGTCTTCCCCCAGGCTCCTTTTCTTCAAGCTAAGCTACCCCTTTTCTCTCAACTGCTCCTCATAAGGCTGGTGCTCCAGATCCTTCACCAACCTCCTTGCCCTTCTCTGGACTCACTCCAGCACCTCCATAGCTTTCTTATATTGAGGCACCCAAAACTGACCCCAGTACTTGAGCTGTATGTTTCTCCACAATTTCTTGGATTCTGATTGGAGGGCGCCATCCAAATGGCACCAAGAATTCAGCTGTATCCCCAGTGGGATTGTAACACTGGTATGAATAGAAAACTAGTAAATGCTTTCAGAAATTTTTTATTTGTAGTGTCGAATAGCCGTTTACCACTAAGTGACTTTTTAAGAGGATTCTAAGCGTAAGCTGTTTAATGAAGGAGTAAACCACAGCTCTGGGCAGTAATCCATTTCTTCTGGTTTTTATGAGCTCTGCGTGGAAACCGAAGGAGAAGGTTGGTTTTCAGTACCGAAATCATTAGGTGCATCATGCAGATTAAAGGCACGTTGGAAGTGTCATTAAACTTAGGACAAGAAATGAAATGGTCCACATGGATGGAAACGTAAGAGTTGGAGCAGCTTAATAAAGCCAGTCTTGACTTTAAACAAAACATATTTGAGGTTTGGTATTCTCAGGTCACTAAAGGGTAACTCTGCCTGGATCTGTGTAGATTATGTAAATTTTTGAAGTAAAACAGACTTTTAGAAGATGAAAATCTGTCCCTATAACACTCCTTTTAAGACTTGTTTCTTATTACAGTAGAGATTTATGTTGATGCTCTGAACAGAGACATGACAATCCGTTTTAACTTCAGACAGTATCGTAAAGGTGCTGGCATTTGGCAGCAGACTGGGTAGATCAGCTCCAGACTCATTTTTATGTCTGAAATTAGATACTTTAAAAAATAATAATCTTTTACAAGATGCATTAAGAATTAGAATGCCTTATGTTTATTAAAGGGCAATAAAAGGAAAATATTATCTTTGAAGGGCATCCTTTATATCAGTGTTTATCTGAAATGGCTCTAGACAGCAAGAGAACTGAGCTGAGAGTAGAAAATGAAGTTACAGAGGAGTAGGTGACTCTGTTCTGTTTGACTTGCTGCCTGTGCTGGTTCCAAGTCTATTCCTAAAGCCTCTCTGCTGTCATTTTCGGCAGCTTCCCAACAGCAGGACCTTGTGGGGCAGAGCCAGCCCCTGGTTTGTCTGGGCTCTCTCTGCTCCGTGTGGTTTTTCTTACTCCCAGGCAGGTTCCCATTGCCTTGTGGATAACCAGCAGGGCAGCATCTGGAAGGGACAACACAGAATCTCACCTGGCAGAGATTCAGTGCTGGTGGGGAAATGCTTACCTGCAGTTGGTGTGTTGGCTTCGCGTTCCTCATCCTTGATGAAAGTCTACAGAGTGAGGACCACTCCTGGTGGAAATCACTCCTGCCTCCTCTGTAAGATGATAGTTGACGTTAACTCCCTCCTGATCTGGGTGTTTCTTTTGAAGTGGGGCCAGGAGGTGATGCAGAGGCGTATGAGCAGGGCAGGTTTTGCAGGGAGAGTTACAGTATTTTATTAGAAGTACGGCTAGAGTCAGAGAAAATGGATAACCTATAAAGCACAAGCTTTCCTCAAGTCGTCATACAGATGTGGTTCCATAGCTCTGCTCGTATCTACAGACTACTCATTTTGGACTCAAAGAGCTGTTTTTGTGCCAGAATTGAGTAAGAATAAATCAGTGATATTAATATAGTGCCATCATCAGTTTCCCAACAGTGTTAAGTGGGTGACAGTTTGAGATGTGCAACTGAACACGAGATTGAAAAAAAAACCTCCACCAGCCAACCAGAAAACGCAACCCTCTCCAAACAAACTGCCGCTTCACAGAAGCTGCACAGCAAATAGCTTTTCTATCCAAAAACACCCCTGTTGGGTTCACTTGACTCCGCAAAGCTGCTTTGTTTCTGCTGCTGTTACTGCCCACCTTTTGTGCTTGGAGAGCTGTAACGTTTCTTTGTAAGCCTGGATTTCACTGCAAGTGCTCAGGTGCGTTTTTTGTCTCTTCTGTTACAGGTTGTACAACTTCTGTGGGGTTTTTGTGATTAAAAACGATAGAGAAGGCTGATTTTAAGTATTTGTCCCAAAGAGAGCAGTAAAAGAAACTGCCAAGTGCTTTAACTGCTTTGGAATGAAACGTGTTTATCACAAATGGCTCTTTGCACTGCTAGAGAACATTAAGAAGTAGTGCTTGGGGATGCTCCTGGAAGATCTGCTCTTTTCAGTGGGATTTGGAGCAGAACCACAAGTAGAAATGGTTGGTTACATCTGAAAGTAGCCTTTGTTCCTGCTTTCTCTTTATTTCTCTGTTACTGAGGAGAGTATCATGTTTAAACTCTGCTTCAGGCAGTCATGGCAGAAGTTTCCCCCTTGCCACAATTTCCAAGTCTGTCCACAGGGGCCACAATTGCCTTAAGCTGCTCTCACCAGGGAGTGATGCCCATTCTGGTGCTGCTTTGGTGTGACATGTATTTCCATGGCTAATTGTGACTCCCCACAGCTCCCAAAGAAACCCACCAGTGAGTTCTCCTGTCAACCGGTCTGTGTGTACTGTCGGCTTCAGATGAGCAGCCGCAGCTCAGAAGACCCTTTCTTCTGTCTTCAGTGCCTCTTCATGGAGTGTGTTTTTAACTGCAAATGATTGTGTGTGAGGGGTGTTCTTAGGCTACAGTTGCTGTGTTTCAGAAAGCAGCATTAGCTGTGATAACGCAGCGTAGAGCTCCTCTTTGTGAAACTCAACTCTTTTTAACATCACCACCTTCAAAGACAATAAAAATTCCAGTCTGCATTTATCTATTCCCATGTGAGGAGTTACTGCTGTGTATATTGTATCATTCCATGTGAAATTCTTCTGCTTAATAGTCTCATTTATACACAGTTGTCTGAGGTCAGTTTTCCATTTTGCAGTTGTCAAACAGCTGTCAAATTAAGAGACCAGATCCCCAAGTTCATTTAGGTTTTATGCCATTCTTTGGGTGCCTGTTTCATATCTTAATATAACTAATGATTTAGCTACATATCTTGCTTGTCTTTTTGCACTTGTTTTTCACAGATGTTCACATCCTTTTCAAGAGCAGCCCTTAAAATAAAATTCATGTAACTATTTTTTTCGTCAAAGCTTTTCATTTTATGGCTGAAGGAAGTCAGCACTGGGTCTGCTGTGCAGGCGGTGTAAATGAAAAGGGTTTGAATTCCACCTTGTAGAAAAAGAGTAGAAGAAGTTGAGAAATGTGTTACTGGAAATTACCAAAGAGAAAAACCTCAATTTCATTCATTTATCATCACTTTTGGTTAATCATTGCCCTAGTTATTGATTTCCCCCTTTCACTTTTGATTTCTTGTTCTTCAGTGAAAGCCAAAATTAAAAAGGCCTTTGTTCACATGGAATCTTTGTAGTGAGGTGCATTCAGTTTTCATCCTGGGGACTATCAAAGGCTATCACACGAGTGAGAACATAGAGAGCAGCTCCAATGCTACTTGTGGTTTTGTAGTTTGATGAGTCCTTGTGTCACTCCATTCCTGAGTGTAAATGTATATGGGGAAGATTTAGGGCTTGTTGTCTTGGGTTTTTTTTTTCCAGCGGTTGTACTGATCAAAGGAATATCTCTATCCATGCCATTGATGTCTTACTACAAAGTACTCAAATAGCCTGAGGTACCCATCTACTTTATAAAAATTCCTTAAAGACAGGTAGGACCCTTGGGTGTTTAACATACACTTGAGAGCTCGGTGCCTTTCCTGGAGAGGAAGGCAGGAGGGATTCTGTTACAGGGCTCAGCAGTGCTCAGTGCCGCTCGGCTTGAAAAGCTTCTTGAAAAAGTAGCTTTAAATTATGGTCACTGGGGGAAGTTTGTCTGGGGTCCACTGTGCCAGAAAACGTTCCTGTGCCATTTCAACGTCATTCACTAACCGGTTCAAGAAGTGTAACTTAATTAACCCTTTCCCGGTTTTTTGAGAGGGAAATTCTGGTTTATACACACATATCTGCAGCCTCCATGCATTCTGGAAAGAGAGTTTAAAGACTATCCATACTCCTGCTTGCCAGTTGTTTAAAGACCGTGTGCTTTGTGGAGTAAAGGGAAACGATATCCCTGCTGTTTGCTGCATTTCATAGGCAATTATTACTCTTTTTGGTTGCATTGGGATTGTAATAAAACACAAGTCAATGTGAAATTGGATGCAGACGAGGAGAGCAGATAAAACAGAGTGAAAATTAATGGCAGATGTAAAAGTTATTGGTAATACCATAGTCATCCTTTCACAGCCTTTTTCCAAAATATATTTTTATTTCAGCAGATGTCACTTGAAATTTTCAGAGTACGTCCTCTGTTTGATTCTGATTATGATCTTGAATGCTTAATTGTCCTGGGCTCTGACTTATTTATGAATCCGCTCTTACGTCTGAGGGCAGGCGCACACGTCCCAGCTGCTGCGGGTTTCTATAGGGCTTGTGTTGGCGGGATGCAGGGTGCTCCAGTAGATGTTCACTAGTCTGGTTTTATGGCTTGAGATCTCATTACTGTTAACCACAGGGTCCACAGAGCATGTCTGAAGCTGAGGATCCATCACTATCGCAGGTGGGACATGGGGAGTAGTGGGACCTCTTTGCTCAGTGTTCCTTAAGGAAAATGTGAGGAAAACACAACTTTTCAGTGTTTTTTCAGTGCTGAGCACAAGCAACACTTCTGTAGGCAACTGAAAAAGGACTTTGTTTGAAATCATAAGCAAGTTTGGTGAAAGGGCAGAGGGCTCTCTGATGTAAGGATCTTCTCTTTAGCAGCATTCACTGATGCCATTTCTGCCTCAAAGCCATCAGGTTGTGAGGGACCTCACTGTTGATCTCTTCTTACCTTCTTAGCTATTGTCAGTGCCTTCGGGATGCCTAAGTGGGAGTTTTGGGTACTGAGATCTGTTGTTCATCCTCTGTGGAGCATGGGTGGGCATCACCCATGAGGGTTGTGGTGAGGACAGTGGGCACTCTTGGAGAAATCTGCTTATTGCCTCTAGCTCTTCCAATTTTTGCACTGATTGGTTTCCTTCTCCTTTTCATTGTCTCTTCATCTCTGCCCACCACACTTCTCTGGAGAGGAGCTGGAAAAGCATATTTTGCTTTGGTAGGGGAAAATCAATAACTCAAGTATGTAGTAATAGATACTTAAGATGACCACAGGCATGAAAGAGTAAGTCTCCTGAAGACTGTCCAGGAAGTTTTGTGTCTGAGCCTCCTTGAAACAATGGTGGTGCCTTTGTATCCAACATGACCTGCATTGGCTGAAGAGTTGGGCAGAAAGAAACTTAGTGAGGTTCAACAAAGGTGAGAGCAGAGTGCTGCATCAGGGGATGAACAACTACATAGATCAGTACAGGCTGGTGATTGACCTGCTGGAGAGCAGCTCTAGGAAAAAGAACCTGAGAATGCTCATGGCCCAGAAGCTGACCATGAGCTAGCAGTGTGCCCTTGTGACCAAGATGACCGGTGGCCTCCTAGAGTGCATTAAGAAAAGTGTGGCCAGTAGGTTTAGGTAGGTTCTTCTCCCCTTCTACTCTGCTATGGTGAGGCCACATCTGGAAAACTGTGTCCAGTTCTGGGCTGTCCATTTCAAGAGGAATTGGAGAGAGTCCAGCACAGAGCCACTAAGATGATTAGGGGAGTGGAACATCTTTTTGAGGAGAAGCAGAGAGAGTTGGGGCTGTTCAGCCTGGAGAAGAGGAGACTGAGGGGAGATAATAAATGCTTGTAAGTATCTAAAGGGCCAGTGTCAGGATGATGAGACCCAGCTCCTTTTGATGGTGCTCAGTGGTAGGACAAGGGGCAGTAGTCTTAAACTACAGGAGATTCAGTTTGAACATAAGGAAAAATGTTTTTGTGGTGAGGGTACTGGAGTCCTAGCCTAGGCTGCCCAGAGTAGGTGTGGAATGTTCTACTCTGGAGGTATTCAGAACCTGCCTGGATGTGCTCTGTGGGGGCTGCTTTCTAGGAGAACTTGCTGTGGCAGAGGGGTTGGACTAGATGGTCAGAGGTCCCTTTCCACCATGACCAGTGTGCAACCCTTTGGTCTGAAAACTTTACTTCACGAAGTTAATGGATTCCAGCACTGGCAGAGGCTGGCAGAGCCACTTGTCTCTGCTGGTTTTCCATGCTGTTATAGATGTCTGTCATCTTCTCCCTTTCTCATGTACCTGGTGATTGCCTTTGTCATGCCTTTGCTATATTTTTGGACTTCTCTTTGAGGAAAGGGGACCCTTAGTGTGTCCCCTGAAGGTACAGACAGGGACAGAAGAGGGACAAATACAGTGGCCAGGGTTGTGCAGGGCAGCATCCAACCCTCAACAGGCACCTGCAGGAGCTCCCCTCATTCCTCCCCTCACACACACTCCTAATGAGCAGAATGGAGAACAGCAGATTTGATTAATCGATAATTAAATTAAACAAGACCTCTTGGGACAGTAATGGATCACAGTCATAAACTCTCTCTGGTTCAGTGTGTGTAGCTTTTGGTTTGCTTTTGTTTTGTTTTTCAAATACCTTCGGAACAGTGACTGACTCTTTCACAGACCCATCTTTTCCTACCCTGTGCTGCTCTTTCTAAGGGAAACCAACTCAGAGCTGGTTGGTTTCTTTTCCTTGGTGAAGGTAATATCCACATCTGTGTGTACATAGTGGCCTCTGCCTCTATGGTTTTGCATTAGGAACTGCATATTTTACAGTTAGATGTGAGTTAACACAGTTGGGTACTCCACTTTCTCACTGTGGGGATGTCAGCAAGGGGTCTCAGTTACATGGATTAAGTACCTGCAGTTTGTGTTGAGCTTAGGCAGAGTCACCAGGGAGGTGTGAGCCCAAGTCTGCTGCAGAAGACACGGATGACTCTGAGCAGTCTTACGATGGTTTTGCTGCTCAAATCACTGACATGTTTAACCCATGATGTGACCCATGGGAATACTGGGGGTTTTTTAACTTGCTGTTGTGAAGCCAGAAGACATTTGGATACAGTGTGGTCAGAGGGGAACGCTGAAGGCTTCAGCATGGGGCTTTCAAAGTTAACTCTTCGCCTGAGGGATCCAGAACTTCCTCTATGTGTCCGGCTGGACAGATGGCTTCTGCTTCTGAAATCAGACTTTCTCCTAAGTTCCTGTGGCTGTTGTGTTAGTACCCATTCTGGGATGTGGAGGAAATGCAGATAGGCTTCTGCTGCCTTGCAGAGCCCTGCAATGCTCACCCCATACTGTTCACCAAGTTGACTTTTCTCATGAGGTTCAGAAGAGAAAGCACCTCCTCCCCAGCCCTGCTGAGCAGCCACATCTTGGTTCAGATGTGCAGGATCACTGGTGTGCTCACAAACTGTCCCCTTTTTTGAATTAGCCCCAAATTATATCCCTTGCTCCAACAAGGTGTTTTTGCTCTCCCAGCAAACTATGTCTGCCAGCCTGAAAAAACCTAAAGGCAGAGAGAATCTTGAACTGCATTATAGCTCCCTGTCTTCTGTCTTCATGTGTTCCCAGTGCATGGTTTAACCATGCCTGTGCTCTCAGTATCCCTTTGTCTCTCTCTTTTCCCCAAAGGAATCCAAATCTCAAGCTGAATTGGTGTTGGGCTGCTGTATGAACCAAAGGACCAGCCGTTGCATAAACCTTGGTGGCCAGCTGTCAGACCTAAAGCAGTGAACACATCAAAACAAGTTATCCACACGAGATAGAGCCTCGCGCTATGTGTGACGGTTAATCACTGAAATTACAGCTATTAAGAGGGCGGGAACGTTTTCTCTCCTGATTCACATGGTTTGGCCCTGGAAAACCTGAAAAGCTATAACACAGACTGGATGCTGAGAAGTTGTATTTGCACAGATCATAAACTTAATAGTGCGATTTATATAAAAAGGTATAAATTAAAGTATTTAAATGATCTGCTGATGGCATATTGGGGGAATTACTTTAATGTAAACGGTTTATTTCAAGGAAGCTGTGAAATCGATAAATAAATCTATTCTGTTCCAGTGCTAAACATGTGAAACATAATCTGGAGGGCTTTCACATCCCTGGCCCAGCGTCTTTGTGTTTGCAGTAGGTGCTACTAATGGGTGGAACAGGTGGATGTAATTTAACTGGAGAAATAGTCAAAATACCTTTAATCAGTTAATGTTAAGTTAAACCAGATGGGTCTGTGGCTACTTTTCTCAGGCTATGCTCGGTGCTTTTGTGGCTGAGGGTCCTGTAGGACCTGACAGCGGGATGTAGAAAAGACCCAGTTGCTGCAATTTTAATCTTTGTGTTCCAGAGTAGCAGCAGCAGGTAGGAGATGTGCATGATGGCCTGTTTCAACTGTTCTACTTTTATATGTGGGTCAGTTTGGGTGATTGTAGGGTTGTGTGCAATGCCGGCACTGAGTGGTGTGTTTGTGGGATTGAAGAGCTGTTAAAGAACCTTCAGCATCAGCCTGTGTTAGAAATATAACCAAGACTTGAATGTGGGGAGCCCAGGGTACCGGTCTGGTTGATAGCTTTCAACGCCGAGTCTTCTGTGATGTTTTCAAACAGATGCAGTGAAAACAAAGTGTAAATATCATGGGGAGATGGAAACATTCACCAGAACAGGGGTTTTCCTGCAATGGCCGGTGCAGAAATATTTGGAAATGCGTAGCAACTAGAAAGCAACTTCATGTAGTCCAAGGCACGAATACGTTTTCATGGGTATAAATGGCAAGTTCCTTTCTTGTTCTGGAATATCAGTTTTACCCAAACCCCAGATCCCTTGAACTAGGATAGAAAGCGCTTTGCTGGTGGACGGGAGTAGCATGAGTACCCAACAGCACCGATACCTTCTACTAAGCAGTAAGTGTTTGTGGGTTGTGGATTTCTACATTAAATCATTGACAAGTATTTGATTTTTTCAGACGCTGTATTTGCCATGTTTGTGTCCTGTGAGTTTCTGCTGCTGTTGGAGGACAGTTATTTCATGAGGTTGTCAGTCTGGGTGGTCCTCTCAAAGCTGTAATCAACATCCGCATGGTATATCTTGTCAGCACAGGGCTCAGCACCACAGATTTATCTTGTAAGATAGCACTGGCCAGAGCCTGCAGGCTAAGGACCTGGTCAAGGATCCTCTCTGCAACTTAGTAAAACTGACCTTTGAAGGGGCCTTTCCCTTGCATTGTATTCAAACAATTGGCAACATCGAGTTTTCCCTTTGAAGTTTAATTTCAAGTTGGTCGGCTCTGCCGGTGGCCTCCATCTCTGCAGATCACAGCTTCAAAAATCAGACGAGAAATTTACTCCTGAGACATTTGCAGGATTTGTTTTCTTGAAAGCTAACATTTAATTAACATTTAGCTGCTTCTTTAGAGTCTCTTCAACGATTGATTGTGAGTGAACACACACAAAGAAAAGTTCCTTTGACAGATAGTTAAGGTAGCCCCGATATGGTACATAAACCATTAAATACCAGAACACTGGCAAAATCATTTCCAAAGCAGATTTTGTACATTTAACCTTTTATGCAAAGTAAATATATTTGAGTCAATAAATTAATGACTTATTCTTTCTTCTGCTAATATAGTATGAAAAATAAACATTTGGCTGCTGCTATTAAACTCTTTTTGAGAGAACTCCCTTAGGAAGCTGGAGAAAACTGTATGAGATGGCACATGGGAGCTAAGCAGAACCTCAGAGAGCCATAACCATCAAATATTTCCAGTTAAAAAAAAATGCAGGAAAGTAAGTTTTTGTTGTTGCTGCTAATAGTGAAGAAAACAAAAAGGAAAACACCCAACCCAACCCCAGCAGCAAACAAGGCAGAGCTGTACTGGAAAGGGAGTATGTGCGGGAGTACTGGCATTTCTTTTATGCCACTGGTGAAAAGATTTCGTCTTTATTCTCTGCTTTTTGAGGAGACTTCAGATCTAATGTTCTGGGGAGCAGAAGACATCCGCTCTGCTTTCGATAGCTAAAATCCACATCAGCTCTTCATTGGGGTGACAGCAGCACTAATCCCGTTAAGCAGAGGCTCCCAGCTCCAGCAAACACATAATCAATACATTGTGCTGGGGGTGCGGGACAGGGCGAAGGGCAGGGGCTGAGCTCGCCATGAGCGGGGAGCCTGAGCTCAGCCAGCCAGGACACTGTCACTCCCTCCACTCACTAAATCCCCTTCGTTCCACCTCGAGCAGGAGCCAAACCATCCAGCAGCCACCATTCAAGTGTTTGCCGCATTGAGCTCTCGCTGGGCAGTCAATGGTAATTCAGGGATGGTTAGAAAACTGCCTGCAACAGGGTTGAGTTAGTTGCTGGGGGTTTTCCCTGAGTAAATCCCTGTATTCTGTACATTTCTCACCACTTTATTTTAAGCAATTTGAGTGCATTCTGCTGTTTTATTTCAATTCTAGATGTTGCTCCGTAGTTTTCTTTATGCTAAAGTGCCACTCAGTAGAGTGACTTGCGGGATACCTTCTGTTTAACCATTAAACTTGAGTGTAAAGCCCGTTAAACCTCATTATAAACGCAATGTATAAACGCGGTGTTCAATTGACTTATATATAAATACTGAATTTATATTTTAAATGTCAGTGTTGGAACATCTGTAGTTCTTTGAAATTAGTATGTTATATTATAACAGGATGGGGGGCCAGGATCGTGCAGCAAACCCCGCTACATAAACGTACCCATCCTTTGCTGATAAATCTCCTGAAGTCGGCAGTGAATTGTGGTTTAAACCTGTGCTGCCACCTTCACTTTTAAAACGTGCAGAATGTATAGTGCAGATACCTGAGTTAGGCTGACTTTTTCTCAGACTTTTTTTTTCCTCCCGACATTCCTGCAAAAGCATTGTTTCTCCAAGTGAGCCATGTGTTAACCTCAAAAATGTGAATTTTATGGGTAGCGTTGCCCTCATAAACCAAAAATGAATGGATAACACTTTAAAGGAGTCTGCCTAGGAAAAGGAGTTTGAAATAACATTCTGCTCGGACTTGCCTGACTAATTTAAACTACTGTTATAGTTTTGGTTGAAGGTTAATGTTCCTTTAATTGGCCTTTTAATCGTCCATCTGCGTTTGGGGGGGGGGGGGCTGTAGCCCATCGAACAATATAACCTCAGCGTTCCCAGTTTTCCCTCCTGATCTCGGGTGATTTTTGGGCCTTTTCTGAGACGTGTGATCTGAACTAATTGCCTCTGTGCCCTGAACAGCTTTCAGCCCACAAATACGATGACATTTTAGGAACATGTTAGGTAAATCCTAGCGTTGCCTTATAGCTGTTTTACCTAGCAGTACGGCTAAGAAGTTCTTTGGAGAGATTTGGACATGGGGAGAAAGAGAAAGCCACAGGCTTGGACAGAAATCAGTGGTAGATTTCACCGTCTTGAGCAGGCGTAGGATTTATCCTCCAGAGCTCAATATGCGCATTGTTACAAAGCGGCAGAAAACAGGAGGGCAGTGAAGCTCAAAAGGAACAGTCTCACAGTGAAACCGTATTTAATTCATCCACCCATTGCATTACTGCTAACATGGGAACATCTTTGATTTTCTAATTGGAGTAATCAAAAATGCTTGGAGACAGTCAACTTGATTTATTTTTTTTCCCCGTTTTTTTAAATCTCTAAATGCTGATGTGCTTGGTGTGGAGCCAGCTTTGGTTTCCTGTGGAGAAGCATGGAGCTGCATTTTCTGTTTGATTGTGCAGGTCTCTCTTACATTAGTAGAGGACAGAGAAATGCTGGAAAAGAAAGGGACTGTAGTATTAGGGAGCCTCAGTAACTTTGTAAAGCCTGAAATAACTTCTGACTTCATGCTATTTACTGTTACGGAATAATAATCTCGCTGTAACATAATTAAAACCTGGATTAAATTCTTGTCCATCCAAGACAGTTGAAAGCTTGAGAAAATAGTGTAATTGTCAGAAATAGCCCTTTTAATTATAAAAAGGTATGTAGTGGTGTGAGTATTTTTATGCCGAGCAAACAGCCAGTGCCATCTCTATTAGAGAACCTGAGCAGCTCTGCTTTATATCACAGATTTACTATTTGCTTTATGCATCTACATGGCATTTATTGTCCAAATAACAAGACCTTGAATTTAGTAAATACAGTGTCCTGTAAAATAAACAGTTTTCTTTAATTCAGCAAATAATAACAGCAAGAAAAGCTGCAAATGAAAGACCTGCTCTAATGCTCTTACATCTTCCAATCCCACTAACGTGGACATGTCTGGCTCTCTCTGTGTTTCTGCCCACACTGAAAAACTCCCCTAGTGCTCCAGAGTGACACAGGACCATGATTTCATCCTACAGATGTTTTGTGCCCATGTCACTGCGCGTCTGACAGTGACTGTAAGACCCACTCTGTAGGTTAGTTTATTACCAACCCACTACGGTGGAGTCTCTGATTTTTCTCCAGTGCCAAAACAGCCTCCGGGAAGCCACATGAAAGTTGGGTTCCCCTTCCCACGAGTGTTCTTAATTTTATTCCAACGTCGTGTTTTCTAATCGTGGTCTGTGACTCCAGCACTGTGTGTGGTTTTGAAATTATAGCAGCAGACCACAAGGACAAAAAAAACCCCTCCGTAGCCCAGATTCTGCAGTTGCTGTGTGTAAAGCTCACTGGCCTCCCCCTGTTTTTCTGGTATGGAGAACTTTAAAAGGATTCTGTCAAAATAGCTTAAGATCACCATGTAGGTTGTGCAGCGTGGTGGAGTGAGAAATGGTTTTGTGAATAGTTTGGAAGTCTTGGTTATATAAATGTTGTAAGACGTTGGCTGAGGTTATTGTGTTGGATTCCGTATAAGGTAGGTGTTGTGAGCGGACGCAGCAGCACATGCAGCCCCTGTGCTGGAGCTGTTTAGTTCATACAGTGGTTCAGGCATCTTTGAAGCTGGAGGCTGTGCCTGCAAAAACTGGGTCTGACTGGTGCTGGTTTTGAACAGTCCTGGATCCAAAACCCCAAATGGGAAAAGTCAGTGTTTGTGGCAAGGAGGGGATCCCTGTTTTCATTACAAAACCCACCAAGCACGCTGCAGAAGCTGTCTGCTGAGAATGCCTGGGGTTTTTTTAATATATTTTAAAAGCATTTAAAGATTCTTTTTCTGAAGTTATCAGTTGCTGAGGGCCATCAGGCCTTGGAATAAGCTGCCGAGGGAGGAGGTTGAATTGGCATCCCTACATGTGTTTCAGAGTTGTGGAGATCTAGAGCTCGGGAACAGGGTTTAGCAGTGGCCTTGGGACAGTTGGGTTAATGGTTGGAGTCAATGATCTTAAAGGTCTTTTTCAGCCTGAATGGTTCTGTTATGATTCTGTTTCAGAGAAATCCACTTGTACTGCTTAAACTTAATCCTGTGCTGCTGGAAACCTTTAGGATGCTGGAACACATAGCATGATTTTATTGTTCAGACCTGAGCAGAAGGACTTAGCACAAAGGGTAGAACATATACTGAGAAAACTCTTCTGAAGAGATATATATTTTACAATTACATTTCTTTTTATTAGTAAATAAATTCTAAAACTGTTTTTTTTTCAAGTAGGCAGTGACTTGTTGAAGATAATATGGTGAAAGCTGTTGCAGAGTTGCCCCTAACAGAGGAAGCTTCTTTTTCTCTTGCGTCTGTTGCTGCCCATGGTGTCCAATGCTGGCACTGATGGCAGCATCACTGCCAGCCCAGCAGTGCTCGCACTGGGAGAAGCTGCAGCCAGCAGTCCTCCACTGCATCACACTGCAGGGTGTTCCTGGCCTGCATTTTGCCATCACCTCATTGATTGAAATCTCCAAACCAGCACTAGAGGATGAAAATCGCAACCTGGCTGGGTTCTAATCCCAAAGCCTGTTGGTTTACTGAGGGTGACGCCTGTGTCCCACACCTCCCAGCATTGCGGGCTGGCAGCCAGTGCTGCTGTAGCTGGGAAACGCTGCGGGCGGGCGGCTGCGGTGAGGGGAAACGTGAGCAAGGCACGCTCTGGCCGGTAATTGTCTGTTCGTTGGTGGGTGTCAACTTCTAATTCAAGTGAACAGCGTTACTACGTGACACTTGCTAAGTTATATTTAGACCACACTGGCCTGTAGTGCTCAAAGGACTTTATTCTTCTATTTTTAATTTATAGAAGCGCTCATCTTCACACGTGGTAACATTTTGTCTGTTTCCAGTACCAGAAGAATTTTGGCTTGAGGTTGTACAGGATATTATGTATTGGGTAGTGTTCTGTACTTTCCATGAGAGCCACCTGTTTGATTTCTGCACTGACTCTGTTTGTTGAACAGTGAATTTGAAGAGTGTTTTTGGCTCTGCCAGGAGGAACAGATCAACAGCAAAACTAGCTGCATCCAGACTCATTTATAAAGTTCATTTTCTTACGTGACAGATTGCATTGTCATGCATAAAAGATTCTCCCTACATATTTATTGTGTGGGCTGCTGGTTCTCACTGGAATAGCACTGAATTGTAGATGAGAGCTCTGGATACTCCTTCAGGTCTCTTTACAGTAGCTGTGGTGGAGAAGTAAAGATCACCTTGTTTATATAATTAATAAGCTCTTCTCTCATATCGGTTCTGTTTATTAAATCCTTCTAAGTTTTAATTTACGCGTGTTAGGAATTCAGTCATTTGGCTGAATTTAAGCCAAGGCTGTGATTTAATCACAGACTAGGAGAGAGCTCTGAAAAAGGTTCAAAGGGAATTTGATTTGGAGTGTCCATGGGCAGAGGCTTGTGTAGGTTTTGTTAGAAGCCCATACATGTTCTGTACCAGACCAGTGTTCCAACTGAGGGCTCTGGGTGAACACACACTCATCCTTGTGATGGTCTGGACTGGGAAGATAAATCACGTGTGGAGAATGTTTTACCTTTCTGTCTCTGCAGGCAGAGAAAGTCACGTTAAGTCGCATTGGCACGGGCAGTAGTTGCCAGCAGCTGAGGTCCATCCCCAGCCCTGCTCTGCTGGAGGAGCTTTAGAGCTGGTCTTGATTTATCTGCTATTGTGATGATAAGAACTCAACCCACCTGTTTTACAGAGTGAGAATATCAGAAAGCTTTATTTTTATTTCATACTTTTCAAAAAAACCTTGCATTTGCGTGAACTTGGTCCAGCACTGAAACTAAGAATGGCCAAAGGTGTCTTTTGAATGAGATCCTTCAGAAAACTTGCCAGCTCTGAGTAGCTCTTACTATCATTTTGCTTCTTCCCTTTTCACTTACTTTCACACCTTGCCTTGATGTCTCTGAGCTGTGGACAGTGAAGGCTCTTTGTCTGCTGTGGTGTAATTTCTAGTGAGAAAGTCAAGCTGTTTACAGGGAAACTCTGCAGAGAAGGTGTGTGGGGAATGCCGAAGTTAATATTTAGTTAGTTCACATTTTAATAATTACAGAATGAATTTGCTCCAGTTTTGAAGAACTTTGTGCAGTAAGCTCACACGTCCTTGGCAAGGTACAATTATCTAGTTTGTGTTCTCATCAGGGTGTTGGGGTTTTTTTTCCCTTGCTGATTTGTTTTCTCATTTGGGTAAGATTAGTTATTAAGGATGGAATTTCATCTGAGCTGACAAATGTTCCCAAGCATTAACTTCAAAAATGTGTGAATGTCAGTTATTTCTTTAAAGAGGATGGTGCTGTTACAGCCTTTAATTAATGTAAAAGATGCAGCCTATAGCTCAGGATGTTGCATAAGGACTCTGGGTTTTGTCATCTTGCACATGAACAGAAATCACCTATAACCAACCTCTGCTTTATTCCATATAAACATCTATCTTAATAACAGACTTCATTCTTCTGGAGTCTTTGGGTGGGAGTTGCAGCCTCCTCGGCAGCCTCATGCTAAAGGTTTGTAAGATTTAAAATTTTTGATGTAAAGTGTTCTGGGATCAAGCCGAGAGATGCCAGGAGATCAGGGATCCATTAAGCAGAAATGAGTGAAGTAACTAGTTTGGTGGCTTAACATTGGATATTTGTCTTTGATACCTTCACCAGCCAAGACCCTTTATGATCATCTGTGGTCCACTGAAAAATTGGGATGAAAATGCCACTGAGCTTCAGATGTCTTTGGAGAACATCCTTTTTGTCCTTCCCCATGCCTGGCGAATCGCATGTGTGCAGGAAAGCGTGAGCTGGAGTTTTCTGAGAGGGGAATGTTGAAGAAGGGTTTCTCAGCTCTCCAGCAATGGAGATGGTTGCTTTGTGTCATCCACAGATGTTTTCACCTCCAGACAAGGGACACTGCTGCACCTTGGAGGTGCACTAGGGGTGAGTTTAAAACAACTAATTATCATGGAATCGTAGATTCATTATGGCTGGAAAGGACCTCCAGGATCATCAAGTCCAACCTTCATCCCAACACCTCCCTAACCTGTAGATCATGGCTTCAAGCGCTCTAGCTACTCAGTTTTTAAATACCTCCAAGGACAGTGACTCCACCACTTCCCTGGGCAGCCTGTTCCAGTGCCCAACCACTCTCTCAGGAAAGAACATTTTCCTAAGGTCCAATCTAACTTTCACCTGATACAACTTGAGGCCATTTCCCCTTGTGCCAGCATTAGTAATTTGGAACAAGAGACCAGCACCAGCCTCGCTGCAACCTCCTTTTAGGTAGTTATAAATTTAATGCTCTGAAAAGCATCACTGAAAATCATAACCTGCAACTCCAGCAATGGAAAGCATGTTCTCAGGGACAGTTTGGTGGCTGAAATTGTTTTGCATTCCTGGGTGTAAACTATGTGGTGCTGAGGGACCTGCTCTGATCTGCCCAAGAGAAGAGGAGGGCATGTTCATCGTTCAAGTGGAAAAGGGGTTTCTAAAGCCCAGAGAAGCAACCAGCAGCCAACATGTGATTATTTGAAAGCTTAACCCTCTGGCTGCTACCTGGATAAAAGAGAAGAATTTGAACCCCAGAGCTTTTGGTTTGTCAGCCAGATGTGTTCTTCTCTGCTAGGGTAGTGCATGTCCGTCCTTGAACCTCTGCAGTTTGGGGTATGAGGGTTTTAATCACAGCTAATCCACTGTTGTGCTTCAGTGACTCTTCTTGGAAGCTCCTGGTATTGGTTTAGAGTAACAAAGATTTTTTTATTATCTCCATTCCCAGAGTAAAACACTGATGACATTAAATGGGGGCCTTTGAGTAATTCAGCAATTCAACAATATTTTTGAATCACTGCAATCTCAGTTTTTGCAATCAATCCTCTTATCCTTCCTTTCTGGTGGATTGATGTAGCTGTTACTTTGGGGACTGCAATTGGAACAGTTATCTTTTGAGCAGACAAGTGATTGATTTTAGGCATTAGACATTCGCTGAGACCTTATAAACATTTGCCTTTTCCTGCTTCTACTTTGAAGTGACCTAAAGCCTTTCCCAAAAAGTTTAGCTGTCTCAACAAACTTACCAAAACCTGACCTCATATTTTCAAGAGGGGGATGGCCAAGCAATTTGCTGCCTGGAGAAACCTTTCTCCTCACCATATGTGCACAGCTCTCATTATACTTGTAGGAGAACTACACGTGCATTGAGGAGAAAAATAGGTCCCGTGTGTCAGAGCTGTCAGAATTTTTTCCCTTCCCCTACATTGCTTGACTTTCTTTCTACCTACAGGAACTTTGCAGGTTTTGCACCTTGTTATCCGCTGCCTGTTAAATGTCACGTTTTCTCATTCTTTATTCTTGGAACTGCTGCAGTGCTGCTGAGGTTTGAGGAAGATTCCTCAGCGGTGTTGCATGTTGCTCTGAAAAACCTGCGTTGCAACACACAATTGCAGCTTCCATAGCAGGGAGGGAAGTCAGTATCGTAAGCAGATGTGCTGTTCTTTTTATAATTGGGTGTCTCCATTTCTGAAGTCAGGCACCTTCCTCGCACCCGTCTAATGTGCGCAGCAGAACTTTGCTTGCTTCTCCCCTTTGTTTAAAAAAATGCCACACAAAAATCTGAGCTATAAATAAAAATCATCTCTCCTAGAATGTTTTAAGAGCTATTTCAAACATTCATATAAATAAAAACCACACTGGTGTTTAGTCAGCATCTTTGCCCTTGTCAGAGCAGGAGGGGGTCATTTGAGAGACTCACGTGTTGGGGTAGGCACCCGGAGAGAACTGCCAGAAAACTGTTTGACTTAGTGACAGTCCAGATTCAGTAGGAAAAATGAAGCTTGAGAGGAGAAATACATCCCTGTGAGTTTAAGTTCAGGAACTGCAGTTTGGAATGCACAATGTTTTAAATACTTGTTGCTATTAAATATTTCTCCTCATTATCAGTTTTCTCCATTTTGCTTAAAACTTTTTTTAGTCCATGTAATGCAGCTATTCATGTGTTTTTCTCCCCTGCTTTCTTTGGGAAAGATAAAATAGGATTAATTTAAATAAATAGAGAATAGCTAGAATAGCTGATATTGATCTAGTTACTGTGATTGCTGCTTGGTTCCGGTGTCCTGACCCTCTTAGGCAAAAATGTGTTTGTTTCTTTAAAGTTTTAGTCTATTTTTTCTGATTTAATTCCAGATTTTTGGGAACTTGACAATGACCATGTGAGCTCCTTTTCCCACTTAGCCATAGTTTCGGTTGCCTATGGAGAAGTGGAATTGCTGTGCTTTCAATCAAATCCACTTGGTGACCAGAATATGAGCGGATTGCTACTGAGAGGGAACATACTAGGGCAAATCAGCCCTTCATATTGTTCTCTAGCATTTGGACTCTGAATATTTGGGGATAGGGCAGAAGTTTTGTTTATTTAATGCCCACTGTGTTTTGAGTATGACTTAATTCTGTCTTTCACATCTGCTTTAATAATAAGCTTCTACACAAATTCCTGACCGTCAAACTCCTTTCCAAAGCATGGCTGTAATTGTTTTACTGGGGAGGACACTGAGGGTCCTGCCTGTGGTGGTGAGATGGTCCTGGCAGTGACGAGGCCCATTTTTATCACTGATTTGTTGCTGGATTAATGGAATAAGTTAACTTTGGAATTTCTGTGATGGCAGCACAGCTTTGCCTTGTATGAACAGTCAGTATTCCTGGATGAGATGAAGTTCCTTCTGTGGTTAGTAGGGTGAGTAGCAGAGTTGTACACATTGAAATGGCTGAAGGAAATCAAACTAACAGAAAAATCAATACTATTTCAGCCCCTTAATCACTGTCTGCATAGGGGAGAGGTCACCCCCGTTGTAATTGTGTTAATTGATACAGAGAGAGACACTGCATTAACATTTTGCAAGTAAGCTCTATTTAAAGGGAAGTAAATCTAACAGGAGACTTTATGGAAACACAGCATTTTCAGCTGTATAATTTACATTTTTTTTTCTGTATGATACCTAATGTTTTAATTCTATCTTTTAAATACTCAGAATTTGCAGAATTGAGCCTCCTCATATTTAATGTCTTTATATTAAAGATTAGTTTCCATCCCTACTGGTGGGTTTTATTTAGGAGTAAAATATGCAGTTACACTCACACTTGTCTGCTCTTCTGTAGGAGATTTCCTCTAGAAAATACCTGTTGGAGGAAAAAATCCACCCTCCAGGGACTGCCCTGCTGGCTGTGACATGCAGAAGGTGTGTGTGGGGATGGTATTGTAGATGTCATTGTCCACATTGCCACAACTGACACATGGACTGGTCACAACCACCCAAAGCAGTTGTAGCTATGGTGTGTGGCTAGGGAGACATCAGGGGTTTTACATCTTCTTAACACAGGGACTGATTTTTTTTCTGAGTGAGGTTTATGCCCATAGTTTATGCTAAAATTTTAGGAACAACTGGAAAGCCCCAAAGTGATTTTTTCGTGTTTGAGACCCGAAAGTTATATGAAAAACTAGATAGTGGAAAAAGATTACTTCAGCTGTCTTCTTAGTCTGGAGAGTATGAAATGATCTCAATGAATTTTAGTTGGCTTTCACTAATATAAAATGTGAAAATTAGCGTTGCTGTACCTTAGAGCAGAAAAGCCAGTGGAGTGACCTCAGCAAGGCTCTTCCCTTCAGCTGGCTTTTCTATTTCTCTGTTTGTGTTGGGGCACAGCATTAGAAATCCCAGGAGGAAAGGATGAACGTAAGAGTGTGTAGATGCATTTGCCGAGATCAGGGATATCTGTTTAAATTTGTAACTTGGACTCGTGTTAACAAATCTCCATAAATCACTACAATTCAGCCCAGAAAAATTCTCAGATTACAAGCAAACTTATTATACTGAGGAAAGTTATTTTCTTGGGAAAATTTCCCATGACAGTCCTTCCTAAATAATGATTAAAAACTGGGAGCTGAGTATAGTTTTCAGACCTAGCTGTGTAGAGTGTGCAAAGCCTCTCAAGATCAGAGCAAGAGGGTTTTGTTGCCTGCGCTTGAATTGTCAGTTGTGTAGCTTTAGATGGGCTGAATCAATATCTGAAATCCTATATTGCAGTGTAATCGAGCTAGGTTTGTAAATAATTTTGTCCCAGTTCTAAGTCATTGTCAGCACACTGAAGTGTGTGTGTGTGTGTAAGAAAAACTACTTTAACTAAAGATCCTTTCCCAAACCCTTTATGTTCAGCAGGAGCTCTGGGAATTCAATTAGCAAACAGGCTAATTTTTGTTCTGTGTCTTCTCTGTCAGAGGCTTGCAGCATTTCTCCACAATACCTGCAAATCTCCTGTTCCTGTTAACGTCTGCTGCTTAAACCTTTCACGTATTGGGCCGGGTTATCAATAATTTATTCTAATCCTATATTTTGATTTCACTGCAGCGATTACATGCAGAGGATTATGCTGGGGAGGTGCTGTGTAGAATGGGAGTGAAGGGGGAATTGTTTGCTGGGGTTTTTGTTTCTGTTATAGGGCATAAAGCCCAATTCAAACAGAGTCCACAGTGATCTTTTGATTTACTTTTGAAGTGATGTTTTAATTGACTGCCATTAATTTTGAGTTCTTTTATAGGGATCATATATTATGGATAATCTTTTCATTCCACTTCGTTCCATTGGCAGCCTGTAGCTGTTTCCCAGTTGAACTAAAAGAGCGAGCTTGTGAATGTGGAAGCTGCTGTGGTTGTCAGATATTCTTTATTGTAGCGATCAGTATTTTCTTTGGGTGTTCCATGTTGAACCTAATTGTTTTTTAGCTTGAAACCAAAGTTTCAAATTATTACAGTTCCTACAGATGAAAAATTGCATTCATCCTTTTCCCTTGCCTCATTAAACTATTTAAGAAACCACAGAGAGTTGGCCAGGAACTCCCAAATAATAAAACGCACTGTGAGAATAGAGAGTTTATCCAAATGTGCGTATTGATTTTTCATACTGCTGAATTAGAGCCACCTTTTCGTATTTACTACAAGAAATCTCCTTACCCTCCGTAGCCTGTAAATTTACTGCTGTAAATCACCACCGCCTGTCTGTCTGGCCAACACCTGATTGCACATGCTATCACCAGGCAGGCTTCAGCACTGGTCTTTATTATTTAATGATTGAAATACTTCTTTTTTTAACCTGCTCCCAAGGGCCAAAAGATTTATAATCCTTTGGGGGGCTGGTGGAGCCGCAATATTTCCTTTCACAGCCGCTCCTACTCCAATTGCCAGTGGTACTTGCAGGGGAACTAATATTATTTCCTCCTCCTACACTTTCCTTTTCCTGAAGCCATCAGATAACGGTTTGTTCTTCTGGGCTCTCCTAACACACCCTCAACCCTGAATTCTTTACTGAGCAGATTCTCTTTCAGTTTTCACATGCTTCTGGTTTGGGGGGAATGCCGGTAGGTGGGGAATTGATCTGGAGATCATGCTCCCTCTTTATCCTAAAATCTTTGTTTCCTGTGCCTTGCTCTGTTACAAAGGCCCTGTAGGAGAAAAATGGCTGCAATATCCTTACAAACTGTCATGGAATAAGCAAGAAATCAGGAAGTTGTCCCTTTAGGTGAGGTTTTTTGTTTTTTTTTTTAATTCGCGTGTGCTGTTGGGATTTTATGAGGCTTTCTCCAGTGCAGTTGAAAATTGGGAATTTGATGAGCTTAATACTACTTATATTTCACTATGTCTGTAATGATATACAGACAAGGTCTTACCTTAAGTAATCTCCAGCACTTGAATCAAATAGTAGTTTTTTCTGTCTATAACGTAACACAATGGAAATATTTACAGCTGTGGAATCCCTTACAGTACTCAGCTTCTGGACACAGTCATCAAAGATTTTAGCAATTCTCTGAAGATTCCTGATGCTTAAGATTGTGTGCTCTTTGCATTTTCAAAAGTGTTTGAAAATGAGGAAGAGAGAACAATTAAGTGAGGAAAAATAGGAAGAAAAGTAACATAAACTTTAATGCTTAACGTGGAGATTACTTGTGAGGATGAAAGCGTCATCTCTTGAAAAACCTCATAAGATTGATAAAAACAGGTTAAGTGAAGCATTTGAGGAAAGTAAGTGCAAAAGAAATCCTTGTTTTGGCTGAATGATTGGTGAGACTTTCCTTGAACTACATTTCAATGCAGTGTAAGTGGTTGAACACAGATACACTCTCCTTGCTCATGAATCCTTTTGCATGCACAAGAGGGCAGGTAGGAATGTGTTGGTTTTATATGGAGAGCTTCATCTCAGAACTTGGGAAGTATTTTCTCTATAATGAGGAAAAAAATACCCAACCGTTCTTTTCAGTTACAAATTCAAACCTGTGAGCAGCAAGGCACGTGATCCTCATTTACTGGTGTTATTTTAACATTCATAATCTGTTCTGTTCTCCTGCTGTTCCATGAACAACTCTCCTTCCCCCTGCTGTTGTCACATCCTTGCTTTTGCAATCAGTTTTAAATTGATTTGGATTTGAAAAACTGGAGCCCTAAGTATTGGTTTTTGATAATTGGATGACATAAAAAGCAGAACTTATTAAATAATTCCTTTCCTTATTTTGTTAGACTAATACAGATAATTTTATGTGTTTCTTCCTGTGGATTTTTTAGCCACCTCTTGGAAATGGAAGTGTTAGTATGTGGGACGGACTCCATTTCCTCATTGCTTTTATGGATTTAATTATGTTTAGGGGCTTAATTTGCCTTAAAAAATCCTGCTTTCCTTACTTGTGGAAACTGAAGAAAATAAATTTTTTGATGTTTCTGCTCCTTGTCCAAATGCCCCTGGTGTATGAGTAAACTTCCCAAAACCCTGCTGAATCTTTCTCCTGCTGCTTTTTATCATCTTCATCATACACGAGTTACACAGCGGTGCACAACCAGGTATACAGCAGCAGATATGGTGTCTGAAAGTAGCTTTGCCAGTTACAAGTAGAATTTGAAATACTGTTTGAATCAAACATCTGGAATCCTGGATGTGAAAACCAGTGCCTGAATTTTTTTGGATCTTGATTCTTGTTCATTTGGGACTGTCAGGGAAGAGGCTGCTGCCATTGTGAGCTGCAAATGCAAACTCCCTCCTTCAAAGTTTTGTTTGGGTTGTGTTTTTTTCAGTTCACTCTGGGTGTTAGAAAAGCTTTATATGGCCATAATGCTGTTACTAAGCTCCCAAACAATCAGTGAAGTCCGTAGTTCAGATGATGTTGCCAATATTATAAAAACACCTCAGTGATTTTTAAAGCTGGGTTGGATATTGGTTTTCAAGCAGTAAACTCTGCTCCCCTGCTGGTAATTCAGTTGATTGTTTAAGACAGTCTTTGTATCTTAATTCTTACCCACAGAATTAAATCAGAAGTGTGTATGCCTTACTTCAAGCGTTGAAAAGCTCAGCCTTTGGCCCCAAGACCTCACCCTTTAGGAGTGGCTGCATTGCCCAGCTCTGGGCAGATACCACAGTAAAACCCTCAGCCTTCCCCTGCCCTCGCCTGGTGTTTTTGCATCATTCTGGAAGATGGCAACACACAACTCGAAATGCAGAAGCTGTTCTGGTACCACTCACAGGATTTCACAGGAATGGGGTTTTTCCTGTAATGAGAAGCAGGCAGCAAGTGCTACACAGGCCAACTGAGATACCGGAAAAATACTCAACATCCTCCCCATTATGCATGGCAAGTGTCCTTCATGCTGCAGGACACATCAGCAATTTCAGACCTTTCACCAGCTCCTCCTGTGGTCCCACTCCTGCCCGTCTGTCACACAGGCTGCGAAGGTTGCCCCATCTCTCTTTCATTTGATATGGGCTCACAGTGACAGGCAGGGGAGTGCAAGCAGGCTCAGCCATCGGCGCAGCGGCAGGCGGGCGCTTGGGACTCCCAGTACAGCTGCTGAAAGCTGTCAGAATCTTGCCAGGTCATCCCCTAAATGAAGATCTTCCATCATGGTCTTTCTCCATGGCTGGAGACTTTTCCAAATCCACCACGTTTTTTCCAGAAGCCCCGAGCAAAAATCACCATTCATAGGGAGGAAAAACACGACAGAGATTTTCCGTCCTGTGCCTTCGGCATTCAAAGGCATTTCTGTTCCATCTCCTCTCCTCACACCCTGCTGTTGTTCAAAGCCTTCTTCATGTGTCCCTTTGCATCATACTCTTGCATTTTGCTTTTATTTTTACTTGTTGTGTGCCATCCCTTATGTTCTGGAGAGTTTTCTCAGTGCTGTTGGACACTCCTTCTCTTTTCCCTCATCCACTCCTGATCTCCCACAGTCCCTTTTCTTGCAGCACCGTGCTCTCAAGTGAGCCTGTGTTAAGATTTCCCCCACCTTTTCCCCCCATCGTGGTCCCATTTGTGTGCCCTTTGCTGGACTCTCATGGCAAAGCCATCTCCTCCCTTTCCAAACCTTCCCATGTTGCCAGGAGCTGTGAGATTACTTTACAAAACGCTCTTGGGAGGAGAGGAATTAAAAAATCAAAAGCGGTTTGAGTTAGTGTAGTCTGTGGGATATACATAATGTTTCTTTGGGATATAGATGATTTTTAACTGTAATCCAAGGAAGCAGTAGCCAGCAACCAGTGTGCAGTTTCCTTCTAAACTGCCACAGGGCTTTTAATTGCCTTTGGGGAAAAAAGGAAAAAGCCAACCTCAGAATACCCGACCAGTGGCACGGGCTGTGTACGTCTGCTCAGGGCTGTGATCGGGGCAGCTTAGGAGCACAGAGGACAACGTGGTGTTTTCAGCCTGCCTGGCTGAACCCATCCCACATGTACCCATAAAAAGCAATGTCTTGTCACAAGACATTTCTTCATTAAAGTGTCTTTATCCTGCCTCCCCTGCTCACCCAGGAAAGTAAGCTACTATGCAAGTAGTCCTATTTTTAATAGGAGTGTTCATAAATAAATCAGCCTCAGGGGAGGCCAGGGAGGAGGTTACATTTGCGGTCATAGATGAAACAGGAGTTCTCTGAGGGCAATTATATCACTTGCTGCAGGGTTATGTAAAGAAAAAACTTTGGAACCCCCAAAGTCCAGAGTCTTCCAGCATAGAGGGAGCCTCATGGTGCAGCTGGAAAGCCCAGTTTAAAACCCCGACAGTACACAGGCTGCATGCTTTTGCTGGAAAACGGGCTCTCTGCAGAGTGTTTTCCTTCCCTGTGTGCCCCACAGAGGTAATGCATTTGCTGATAATAAACCAAACAGGTGCCCGGGCTGGTGGGTACTGGGGCCAGTTGGCTTGCTGCCGGCCGGCTCACAGTGGCTATATTGTGTCCCGAGGTTTTTGTGTGCTGCCATGTCCTTGTGAGGGATGGTATAACCCAGTTGAAATACATACTTCAACTCCTGAGGGATTAAGTGTGTTTCCTTTGCTTTACAGTTCAGAATTTTACAGTTTCTTTGTTTAGAGGTTCTCAGATTCCTTAATGATTTTTTTCCCCCCAACCCCCATGTTGCCCAGATGTGCTTGAACTTTCCTAGGTTAGCCAATTTTATGACTCGACATATGGTATATCCTTTGCTTTTTGTCTAGTATATCATTCTGCTGCTGGGAAATCTCCTGGTACTTGCTTTTCGCTTATTGTTCAATTGTTAGGTTTGGGACTGCTGTACTCTGCAGCGCAGCTTTTCGCCAGCGACTCGAGGAGACACAATGTCAGATGCTTCGCTCCTGTGTGAGAAGTATTGTTTAAGCTGTCACTTATTGCAATTAATATAATAGAGTCGTGTTAAAATTACCCTTTCTCCCACTCCCCAGTAACCTGTTGCTTTCTGGCGAAGAACCACAGAAGATGCTGGGTGAAGTGGGTGCTGCCGTACTGCATCAGACAAGGAGCCTGGGGAATGTTGTAACCAGTGAGCAGCTCCTCCATGGGGTGATGCTGCAGAACCCAAACTTTCTAAGCAGAGAGGGTGAGCCCACATAGGGCTCAGCCAGTGCTGGTGGTGGTTTGGGGCTCACCCCCACTCCAGCTTCTTGCACAGGTCTGGGTAATCACTGTGTGTTCTCAAAGCCTGGACTCTCCTATGCTGTCAGCCTCGGGGGCAGGGTAGAATGCAGCTCATATGGTTTCCCATAACATAAAGATAGACCTGTTGCTCCCAGCACTATATTAGCACTAAATATGCATTTAGAATTGTTTGTAAGTGCAGTCTGTCCAGCTACAGAGTGTGTGGCTCACCCCTCCATGTTTATTGTATTTGTAGTGACCAGCATAAGCAGAGAATGTGAGCACAGATTGTTTTGCTTCCAGGCTCACGAGTGGATTCTTGTGCAGTTTCCATCCCTATAACTCAATTAAATGGCATTAGGATAGACTTACAGCAGCCCAGTTCTCAGCCCGGACTCCAAATATAATTCTTAATAATGATGGTTTTACAAGTGATTTTTCTTCATAAAAATTTTTATTGGTGTTTTCTTCCGAGAGGTTCCTTAAGCCTCCCTTGCTTTGTAGTAAAGTCTGCCTGTGAGAGAGCTCAGACGAAGAATATTTTGTCTGCATGTGAGTCAGAACCCCAGAATAATTTGCAGCCTAGTGAAACTCTCCCTGATGCACTGTTCATATGGTAACTCTTGGGTAAGCTCCCCAATTCAGCTGTAGAGACACACATCACTGGAGTTCTGTAATTTGTTTCCCACACAATGGGAATAACAGTTGATGTTCTATTGGCAAATCTTTTGCTAATGTTTGTACCTGGGTTTGGAAATTAGAAATTGACGTCTGCTGCTAATTGCTGTTAATAACAATAATAGCAAGCTCTCAGGTAATCTGCCATATAATGAGGAATGAAAATTATTTCCTCAAAGCATTGGTAATAGTGACGATGGAGTGGTTGTCAGGGTGTGACGTGCCTTGAGAAGAAGGATTGGGTTCAGCGTGGCAGCGAAACGTTTAGACATGATGGTTGTGGGCAGGATGGGAAGGCTTGGTTAGAAAAAGCCTTCTGGTTTCACTTGTGTTAGGAACACACCATGAAGTTGGTCATAAAAATATCTATTGTCCAATCCACTAATGATCTTCCTGTGTTTTACCTGCAGGAAGGGGAGTAGTACAGAGGGACCATGTGGATTATGGGGATGTGAATTGCCGTGTCCCTTCAATCCTGAGGGACAGGGCTGTGTGCTGGTCCATATAGTGTGTATTTAGGGAAGATCCTTGCCTTGTTCCACAGCACTCAAACAGAAGATTTAGGGATGTAAATAGTTGCCCGGAAGACCTGCAAGCAAGAACCTTCCTGGAGCCCAGATTGTGTATGTCACTGGGATGAATGGCTTAAACTGGCCCTGCTGGAATTCAACCACTAACTTCCCAGTAAGTCCAGTTATTTCAGACTTGATGCTCAAACCACTGAACTATTGTTGCCAGCATAATTAATTCCTAACCTTTAACCATAAATAGAACCAGCTCAGCTTCTGGTGTCCGGACCAGGGTTGTTCTGTTGGCAATACCTATTGCTGCATCATCTGAGTTCACTGCAGTTATTTCATAGACTGGTTTTCTTGCCAGGCTTGTCTTCCCCACAGGCATTTAAATTAAATTAATAGCCTCGGATGAGTGAGGCTGCTTTGCTTACAAATACTCAGCGTGAGATGAGCCATAAAAGCGTGTGGTGGGCAGCTGGATAACTATTTTTAGCAATAATTCAGACAAATGTGTTGTTAAGAGAACTTCAGTCCAAAGCACGTTTTTAAGTTAACTTGGCCTTTCTCAAAGGCATCATGTTGAGGCGGCGCAGCAGCATGACTGGAAAATGGGGAGGCTGTCGTAGGGATGAGTAAGGTCAGCTGTTTCCTCATCTCAAACAAAACTCCACGTGGAGTAGTGCACAGGTTTTACACAGCATGTATTTTTGCTTTGATAACGAAGATATTTTAGCATGTGTTCTGTTGTTAATGTGCTGTTTGGAAGTTATAATCATGGAAGCATCACAGAATTGTTTAGAGTGTCCTCTGGCCCAGCTCTGTGAATAGAGAGGGCTTTCCCAGCTCATGTCTTCAGGTGCTGGCTCAAGTACCAGCAAAAACTGGGATGGAGTCACAGCTCCTTCCTGGATGTCACCACTCAACATAGTTCTTTTAAGTGACTAAATAAAAACTCCCAACACTTAGAACTTTATAAATTCAGGTGTGAGTCTATTTAATATAATTATATGTCTTATATGACTGTATTTTTTATTAGTAGCTCCATTTGGTGGAGCCCTGTTTTGGGTTGCAGTTGTCTAGATTCCCGGCGGGTTCTTCTTCTCAAAGTGTGTAAGCTGAATACTGTGCAAGTAGTAATAGCAATGGACTATCTTAGGAGACACTGAGTTCCTGTCTGGGTGTTGGTTGGTGGTTCATAGCTTGTTTCTGGTAAGCTAATAGTGTATTGGTAGCAGTGCTGAGGTCTCATGTTTGGTTTCCTCTGCTTATGATATGCTCGGGTAAGAGTTTTGTATCTAATGCACAGTATTTTTCAGTTTGTACTGAAATAACACAATTTGTAAAATCATCTTCAAAATATCTAAGAAGATTCTTCTGCTGTTCACAGTTTCATTTTTACGCCAGGAACAGCTTGCTGGGAGCAGCTTGCAGGGAACCGACAGTAATTCTAAGCCACTGTGTCCCCATCCGTGCTGGTTTTACAGCAGACTCTGCAAACTGCCCAGTGAATTTATGTCTCCCTGAATCCAGTTTTTCTTCTCATTTCCAGTGCCTTTCACACCCGCTGCAGCCTCCCCAGACATTGCTCAGAAATGGATGTTTATGGGAACATTCTCAGAAATAATAGAAAACCCACAGGTTCCTGGAAATGCCTCCAGGTTTTGCCACGATTCCATCTGCCATTATGTGCTGGTGCCACCCCATCCTACACATACTGGTGTGTGCACACACTTAGCACCTATTTCCAAATGCTGACAAACCAGTAAAACAATGGAGACTCTGACTGTTTCTTACAACTTTCCAACCTGAGAGACAGGAAGGTTTTTCCAGCCACAGGCAGGAGCCTCCTGTGTGGCGCTGGGTTAATGCGTATTAAGAGGTGACTCTTGTCCTCAGTGAGTTCTGGATTTAAATAGGCAAGTGTGGGAATGAAGAGAATCACAGGATCACAGAATCATTACGGATTGGAAGGGACCTCGAAAGATCATCCAGTCCAATCCCCCTGCAACAGAAGGATCACCTAGACCAAGTCACACAGGAACCTATCCAGTCGGGTCTTGAATATCTCCAGTGAGGGAGACTCCACAACCCCCCTGGGCAGCCTGTTCCAGTGCTCCATCACCCTCACTGGGAAGAAGTTCCTTCTCAGGTTGATGTGGAACCTTCTATGTTCCAGCTTACAACCATTGCCCCTCGTCTTATCACTACATGACACCGAGAACAGCCCGACTCCATCCTCCTGACACTCACCCCTCAAATATTTATAGAGCCAGCTTTTTGCTTTCTAGTTCAGAGTATTATCTATTCCAGGATCAAGCCTGAAGGCTTCTCAGGCAGAAACAACTGAAAAAGGAAAACAAAACCCTCCCCAAAAAAAATCTACTTTTTTTAAAGCATGACTGTGCAGTTGTGTGCAAACGGCAAAGGCAATGCTGACTGGCTCAGACAAGGCAGTTCCATGGAGGTCAGGAACTATTAATGCTGTTCACTAGTGTTCTGGAAAAGTGTGCAGCATTCTGCGGTCCCATATGCAAGAAAAATTAATTTGGGTGGGAACAGGTGCTGAAAAGGACTTGCTGGGCTGTAGGAGGGAACAAGGAGCCAGACTTACTTACAGGAGATGGCTGCAATAGCCTGGCTTGCGTGGCCTGGAAGGGCAAAAGCTGGTGTGGATAGGATTGCCCTGTATAAGTATATCAGGGTGGTTCAATTAATATGTAAGGACTGGGGAGGAAAGGAACTGTGCATCACTCTTGGCAAAAGAACAACTGGGCATAAATTAGCTCTGCATGAATTTAAGCTGGAAATCAGATTAAGGTTTCCAGCTCTTGTAAACTTCTATGAGATTTATGAAACATTAATCCCTTCTGTACGACCTGCTTGCCTCTGTGTCGGAGGCAGCACAGCCTCATTGGCTTTATTTAGTGCAGAGGGACTTTGTTCAGCAGGAGAGCTGAGTAACTTGCTCAAGGTTTACACCTGACTGTTTAAACCAAAAACTCTCCATAAATGAAAGGAACTGTGACTGTTGTTTAATAGATCCATTAGGTGTTTGCTTACTTCTCCAATAAATACTCATTCCATTTGGAAATCTTGTGTTTGAGGTTTCCTGCGTTTGAAATGTGCTATGTTTGCATCATGCAGAACAAGAGCTCCTCAAACCAGCTAAAATCTCTCACTTTTCTTCATCCCAAAGAGCTGAGAGACCAAGACAGTTAACCTTATATAAAAATACAAAAAGATCAGTGAAGCTTTCCTGGAGATCCTTTCTCAGGATTGTGTTATGGAGTTTGTACTTAGAATCATAGAATCATTAGGGATTGGAAGGGACCTCGAAAGATCATCTAGTCCAATCCCCACATAACTCCTACATTCAAGAAACCTTGAACCTTGCAAACTCAGGAAAAATCCATTACTGAAGGTAGCCCTGATGCCTCCTAGGCAGGCACGGCAGCAGCTGCTTCAAGAGACCCAAGTGATTGATGGTGCCATCTAATTCCAAATTGCAATTGAAGCCTATTAGTCTGTGATCGCTAATCAGAGTGAAAGTTGTTTTCTGTGGGCTTTTATTACTCATTCCACTTTGTCCCTATTAGTTACAGGCACAAGGTGATTGCTGTTGTGCTTTGCCAATACACAGCATTCCCAAGGGACCCTCTTCTCTAACATCAAAATTGCTCTGTGCAGCTCGACAGTTGCTGTTACGGGCTCACAATGATTTTTAATCCTTCTAGTTCTCAATGCAAAAGCACTTTTTATTATTTTCGTAGGTGAGGGTGACATAAACATTCAAGTGCCTCTTGTTACTTGATATTTAATTATGAAAGCATCCACTGGAAAAATAGCATGAGGTTGCTGTAATCAGCACTGGAGCAGACCCACTAATCTTTTCATTTGGTCTAGACATCAGGGATGCTTTGTGCTAGTCTGCTGTAGCCCGATAATCTAAGACTTTCTGGACTGAAAATTTCATGACTCTTTATGAAGGGAAAAACTTTTACATGAAACCTCTTAGGTTGGCGTGTTCCTCCTTCAGCTGATAAATGCCTGTTGGATTAGTTCATGGAAAAGGTATTTGGATGAACCTCACCATGGAGGCAGCTTGGCTAACGCCTCGATGTCTGGGTGAGCAGCAGCCCCTCTGCTCGCAGTCAAAACACTGGTGCTGCTTGTGACTTTGTTGGGTCTTTGAACTCAGATCACTCTGATTAAGCAGTGTTTCCATTTGCCGTGTTACTCTATAAAAGATTTTTTTAATTAGTTGTGTTCTTGAAATGATCCCCAGTCTGTGGCGTTTGGAGGAAGGAACCCCTTCCTCACAGAAAGGGTGATCAGACCCAGGGCAGTGGTGAAGTCCCTGTCCCTGGAGGAGCTGAAGGGCAGACCAGCTCTGGCTTTTAGTGCCCTGGTCTGGCCAGTGTGGCTATGTTAGGTCCTGGGCTGTGCTGGGTGTGCTCAGAGGGCTTTTCCAGCCTCAGTAATTCTGTGCAAACTTGTTCTTTTCTCCTCTTCTTTCATGTTAAATTGCAATAATCCTCTGTGCTGTCTTCCTGAAAACAATTAAAAGATTGTAAATGAGCACAGAAATAATTACCAGTGGTCTGTGTACCACATAGTTCTGTTTCAAGCACCACAGGCCAGTTTTAATCTGGAATATGTTTTCTGTTAGAGCAGAGTGTCTTTAATTAAGAAGCAGGTGGGAGGGCAACAGCAGGAGAGAGGGAGGGAATCCCCTTTACCTGCGAGATACAGTGGAAAAGTCATTTGGGGTCAAAACAAAGAAATTCTGCCTCTCAACAGTGGCCAAAACTGAATGCCTGAGGAGGAGGAGGAGAATATAAATGAGGTCTTAGATTTTTCATGAGTATTTTAGTCCTTTGCATGGAAAAATTCAGATTTTATCTACCCTGGAAGGATTCCAGTGCTGTCTAAAGAAAAAAAATCACTGTCTGAATAAAGCCACTGTCTGGTCTGGCACAGCACTGGGGAGCACTGGTATGGTTCATCCCACGAGAAGTCGTGATGACATTGCTGCTGGGATAGATTCAGCAGAATGTTGCCTGAACTTGTCCTGGCTGGGGCCAGACCAGGGCGAGCTCGCAGTGCGCCTGTGTTGGGTGTACTGCCCTGCCCCAGCAAGTTTATCCTGAGATGAAACTGAAGCCCCCTGTAATCTCAAGTGTTACGTGAGAGATGGGTGTGCTTGTGGATGAAAAGCTCAAGATGAGCCAGCAGTGTGCATTTGCGGCCCAGAAGGCAAACTGATCCTGGGCTGCATCAGGAGAAGTGTGGCCAGCAGGTCGAGGGAAGTGATTCTCCCCCTCTACTCCGCTCTGGTGAGACCCCACCTGGAGTACTGCGTCCAGTTCTGGAGCCCTTGTTACAAGAAGGATGTGGAGATGCTGGAGCATGTGCAGAGGAGGGCCACAAGGATGACTGGAAGGTTGGAGCACCTCTCCTATGAGGCCAGATTTAAAGAACTGCGGCTGTTCAGTCTGGAGAAGAGGAGGCTCTGAGGTGACCTTATTGTGGCCTTCCAGTATCTGAAGGGGGCTACAAAAAGGCTGGAGAGGGGCTTTTTAGGATGTGAGGTAGCGACAGGACTAAGGGGAATGGAGCAAAGCTGGAGATGGGTAGATTTAGACTGGATGTGAGGAGGAAGTTCTTCACTGTGAGAGTGGTGAGAGCCTGGAATGGGTTGCCCAGGAGGGCGGTGGAGGCCCTGTCCTTGGAGGTGTTTAAGGCTGGGCTGGATGAGGCTGTGGCCAGCCTGATTGTATGAAATAGATGACCATGAGATAAAGAAACTACAAAGCAGTTGAATTGCTGGTCTTCCCTGGATGCCAAGGCAAGGCCTGGCCAGGGCTTTCCTGCAAATGACTCTCCATATACTCCTGTCCTCATCGTATTTTAGACATGAAGCTGGAGGAACAACCCTTTGTATGTATCTCTCCATTTAATATACTTGTAAATAGAATTTATTTAAAAAGCTGTAACTTCACGGAGCAGCATTTTCTTTCCCTTTCTTAATACCAGGCTGTCTGCTAAGAACTGGCTGGTGCTGGGCAACAAGGTGGTTGGCTAAGATGAGACTTTTTTCCTTGATGTGATTGAATCCTTTGGAATGAGATGAGGAACATCCCGAGGAAAGGCTCAGGGTTTGCTGACGTTTTCCTCTGACTTTGCAGCATCCACAGGCCACCGTGCCTCTTTTCTCTTCACTTATCAGCTCTTGGTGCCAGATTATCTCTCTGCCAGCTTTTAGAAGCTTGGCTTAGTTGTCAGCAGCTTGTCTGCTAATAGGCGCAACTGTTCTCCATCAGGGCAGCAGGAGCAAAGCATCTGGAAATGTGGAGATGGAGAGGAAATCTCACTGCTGAGACCCAGCTGAGAGAACTGTGCGGGCTGGGGGAGCCAGCTGCCAAATGAGAAATATTTATACAGCAAATGCATGTGCTTGTGTGTAAATGAAGTGCTTAGAAACCCTGCGAGCAATCTCCCAATCCTGCTTAGTGTACATTTTAAGGCTGAAAATGTATTTTAAGCCTTTATTTGCCAGAGTATATGGTTAGAGAGGAGCTGCCAAGGTGTGGACAGGAGTTGAGTGCCCAGCTGGGCTTCACTGTAGCATTGGGAGGTTCTTTTGCCTGACAGCAGTTATTTTATTCTGGTTTTTATTTTAGTCTCTTTTTAGTTTCTTCTTTTTTTTGACTTTTTTTTCCCTGAGACCACATTTTATTTTTACCTTTGTATCATTTTTGCATCTGTAGAGTCACAGAGTCATTTAAGTTGGAAAAAACCTTGAAGATCATCAAGTCCAACCATGAACCCAAGTGTCCCAAGGCCACCGCTAAACCCTGTCCCTGAGCTCCAGATCTCCACAACTGTGAAACATGTCCAGGGCTGGCAATTCAACCCCCTCCCAGAGCAGCCTGTTCCAAGACCTGAGGAACCCTCTCTGTGGAAGAATTTTTCCCAGTGTCCAACCTAAACCTCCTCTGGTGCAGCTTGAGGACATTTCCTCCCTGAACAGATGATTCAGTTTTTGCAGAAGTAGATTTTTTTTATAGTAAACCCAAGAGTTAAACCTCAATTTTTCACCAGTCAGTTTCAACAAGTGCTCAAGTGTAGAGATAAAAAGAAAATGATATTTACTAAAATAGCACAGTTCTTCCAATTCTTTTCATGATGGCTTCAGTGTTTCAGTGGCTTAACTAATTTTTTAACTCTAATACTCAGAATCACAGCCTCACAGAATTATGAAAAAGCCCTCTGAGATCATCCAGCCCAGGACCTAACATGGCCACATCGGCCAAACCAGGGCACCACATTGGCCAGACCAGGGCACTCAGGGCCACAGCCAGTCTGTCCGTCAATACCTCCAAGGATGGGGACTCCACCACTCCCTGGGCAGTCCATTCCAGTGTCTGATCACCCTTTTCTGTGAGGAAGGGCTTCCTGCAATCCAACCTAAGCTCCCTTGGTGAAGCTTCAGGCCCTGCCCTCTTGTCCTGGCACTAACTGCCTGCTAGAGGAGCCCAACCCCCACCTGACAAAAGCCTCCCTTCTGGGAGTTGTAGAGAGGGAGAAGATCCCTGCTGAGTTTCCTCTTCTCCAGGCTAAACACCTCTAGCTCCCTCAGGCTCTCCTCATCAGACTTTCCCTCCAGTCCCTTCCCCAGCCTCATTGCTCCTCTGAATCTGCGCCAGCACATCAAGTTCTTTCTTGGCGCGTTACCTGGATTAAATAGGGAGATGGGCTGGGCATTACCTTGTGCAGCAGAAGTGTTGGTAAGGTGCCTGTGCCCAGATAGTCAGAATTTTCAATGGCCACTTTCATATCTGTGTGGTTTTTTGTTCAGTACAACATGCAGACACCATAACCATGTGCTTTTGTAGTTTTATTTCATGCTTCCTCTATAAATCTTAGTTCATACAAAGCATTGCTAAGTGTTGCAGTTCGTTTCACCACTTCATATTTAATGATTATCACGTAAGAGCACCTTGGGACTTGTCCGCCCAGGAACTGCTGGGTAATTACGAGGAGGTCTATACATTTAAGGGCTTGCCTGCCTAGGGAAATGCAGCAGAAATTTAGTAAGATGTGAATTTTAAAGCAGGTTTTTATTTTTCCAGGATGTCTTTTATGGGTCTGTTTGTTCTGAAATAAGAACTTTTTATGGTGGGCTTATGTATGGAATTGCAGAGTTAGTGTTTCTCAGGTATGTGCACACTCTTTCCTCATGAAGAATTTGAAATCTGTCCCTAATATAGATATTTCAACACATATTTGGTTCTAGGAATCTTGACAGTGGTCATGTGAGTTCCAGTTTGTCCTTATTTTTTATTTATTTCAAGACTTCCTATGAGAGCGACTGATTTTATTTATCAATCCTTTCTTGAGGGGACCCAATAGCTTTTTATTTGAAGTTTTTAATGCTTTCCATCCATACAGAAGGGGTTTAGGTGCCATCTGGGCTCCGTGACAAGCAAATTCAGTTCTTTGTTCTCTCCTCTGCTCACCAGCAAAGAAAAGCTCCTCTGATCAGTGGCACCTCAGTGCTGGACTTCTGGTCTTGTGTCATCTTATGTCTCTAGTTCTGCTTTCCTAAATAAAGGATTTGACCCAAGACTAAACACTATAAAACATTTCCAGTACCACAGATAGACTCACAATTCTGGGTTTATTTCCATGGCATATAGAACACAGTGATTCCCATGGTGCAGACCCAGGCTTTAGCCTCTTGCATGAAGATCCTTGCTCAGGTCTCCTGTTGGATCCAGATGATGGGTTTTCTTAGGTACTGGCACCCGGGGGAAATCAAGCCTCTGAGGTACAGGGTTGATTTTTTTCCCCATAGATACTCAGAAAACTTCATATTGGACTAACACCTAGCAAACAAAGGTGACATTTGAGGCACCTGGAAGACAAATTTGACAAGAGTGGCATTTCCATGTCAATATTAAACGGCTCTTGCCCGTTCCCTGCCTGGTAGAGCGCCAGAAGCCAAGTGGGAGCACAGAAGCCCTTCAGGTGGGTAGTGAGTTTGTCCTTTAGAACGTTTTTACAGAAGGATTGTTCTGGTTTGCACACTGGTATTACTCTGTTACTGCTTTGGCTGCCAGAACTGGTGCCTCTCATGGGCAAGAAGCCTCGACCGAGTTGCAGGGGGCAAGGGTGGCCCCAGGCTTTGAGTGGAAAGCACCTATTTATTCCACCTCACTGAAACTCATGCAGTGCTTAGGATAAGCTTTTCTTACATGTTGTTTTCTTTCTCATTATTATTCTTTTACAGTAAGAATTGCCTTCTAAAATAGAGAGAACCATGTCATCTTGACTGTGTCTTTGACCTCTTATGGGCAAGAGTTTGCTTTTGCCAGAAGCCAGGACTAAAATGACTGCTGTTTTAACTTCTAAAGCATTTGAGAGGATCTCTGTCACAAAACAAATAAATTTAAGCAAGTGAAATAGGGCATTATAACTTAAAAAGAGGAGGAGGTAATGCTGCTTTGGTGTCTTAATTGGTTTCCAAGCTAAAATTAATAGTGTGTGGAATCCCTCTTAGTAACATGACTCAGAACTATTTATTTTTCAACTCCTCTTTTAACTCTGGCTGAGATTGATGGGTGTGTTATCTTAGCATTTCGGAGATGCAAGCAGGCTTGGAATGACAAACATTTCTTGACAGCTTTAGAAAGACGGATGATGTGATGCCTCTGCAACAGGTTTTTGGGTGTTTGTGCTTTCTCATGTCTCCTCATGAGACTCTTGCTTCACTTTCATTCTTAGCAAGGAAGAAGACGTGAGGTTCAACTATTGATACGAGATGTCTATGTAACAGGTTTGTCATCCAGCCTGTAGCAGAGAAGCACAATGCTGCCCACCAGTCAGTGGTCCTAGTTGGTACATTATGCTTTTAAAAATTGCCAAAGTAGGTCGTTACTGGATTTTACGTGTGAAGCTGGCAGTAAGTGATTAAATAGACCTCGGATGTCTGTTATTCTGTTGTACCTTTACTTGCCAGATCTCCACATTCTGCATAGAAACATGTTTTTATGAAGAGGTCCTTTAAAAAACTTCACTTACTGTGGTAAAATCCTTAAGCTTGACCAGAAGCTTCAAAGGGTTTTGTGAGTGTCTCTTCCATCTCTTTCTGATCAGCAGAGCTGTGATATCTCTAGGAGAGAATACCTTGAAAATGTCGTGTATGTGACCTGTCACATTGTGTGTACAACCAGCTCTTCTTGCTGGTCTCCACAGAGCTCTGCTGTGCAGTCCCAGGAGTCTGGGTTGGACCCACTGTTCACAGCACTGCAACTTCATCCTTAGCTGTAAACTTTGGAGAGATCTTGTAACCATCCCCTTCCTCAGCAGAGATGTGGCTTTCCTTTGTGTCTGTGAAATTAATAATAATAATAATAATAATAATAAATAGCTGTTAGTGTATCAATAGTGATCTGTTCTCTACAGATGGGAGAGAAGAGACTGATTTGTCTTAATTCACTTTACTGCAAGATAAAGTTAGAGAAGTAATCCCATTGTCATACATAATAATAATAATAAATAATAATAATAATAAATAGCTGTTAGTGTATCAATAGTGATCTGTTCTCTACAGATGGGAGAGAAGAGACTGATTTGTCTTAATTCACTTTACTGCAAGATAAAGTTAGAGAAGTAATCCCATTGTCATACAAGTGCCTTTGATACCGTCACTTAGCGTTTAAAACTCTTCAGAATACTTGAAACTGTACTCCTTCTGGCACTGGGAGGATGTGATGAAGCAGCGAGGCTATTCTCTTGCCAGCAATGTATAAATCATTAAATATCCCCCGCCCGCCCCGAGGTTTCTTGCTCTCTTTCCAGCCATCTCTACAACAGGAAAAAGGTGTTTTGAAGTTCTGTTGTAAAGGAGATACTTGTAAAGTCTGTCCTAACAACCCAGTGGATACACTAAAGAATCTTTGAATCATAGAATCATTAGCAACATTAGGGATTCGAAGGGACATCCAGACATCATTTAGTCCAATCCCCCTGACAGCAGGATCACCTAGACCCAGTCACATCTCCAGTGAAGGAGACTCCACAACCTGTTCCAGTGCTCCATCACCCTCACTGTGAAGAAGTTCCTTCTCTTATTTATGTGGAACCTCCTATGTTCCAGCTTACGACCATTGCCCCTCGTCCTGTCACTAGATGACACTGAGAAGAGCCTGACTCCATCCTCCTGACACCCAACCTTCAAATATTTATAACATTAATGAGGTCACCCCTCATTAAAGGTACCCGTTGAGAAAGTGGGACTTGAAACTCTCTTGGTATCAACTCTTTAAATATTTGGAAGGAATCACTCCTGTGGAACATTTTCATTGATGTGAGGAGGCTGAGTCTAGCAGGTCGGTTCTGTGACCTGGACAGTGTTACTGGTTCTGAGATCAGTCAGCAACCACCAATGCCTCTTCACATCCTTATTCTCATTTAGGCTGTTTTATTGGCTGTATTCCAATCATTTAATACCTTGTGAATTGGGGGTGGGGGGAGGGGGTTGGTTGGTTTGTGGGGATTTTTTAACTATTGTGTGCAGAAGGAGGTATGTATTTGCCATTTGCCAACTGCTCCAAACTTTGGTCCAACTGGACCAAAGCAAAATGTTTCTCACAGGTGTCAGGAACTTGAAGTAAAAATGTTCATTGACTTCCAGAAGTGAAATATTGTTTAGAATAGGGAATTATATGTGTGTGACTGCACAAACAACCTTTCTATGGCCCAAAGCAGCCAAGGCTGCTGCAGGATGTTTGCTGCTGCTTTCGCCTGCTTTGTAAGAGAAAAAGCCTTGGGCAGTGTCACTGTAAGCTGTTCCATCGCCCGCTGGGGCAGACAGAGCAGTGGATGGGCTAATACTTGGGTTCTGGCAGGAAGCACAGTGTGGAGGATTGGCATCTTATCATCTGAGGGACAAGTTATAAAAAGCTGGTTAAAATTACCCAAATCCTGGGCACATGGATTGGAGCCAGGAGCCCTGTGGAAGTGATTTAAATTTCACCTTTCCATTCACTCGCTCTCATGTCTTAGGCCAGAACAGAGGAGCAGTGAGTCTGCTTCATTTTATAGCTCTGTCTGGTAGTCACAGGGGACTGAAAAGCAGCTGATACTGGTACCGGAGGGCTGGGTAGTTACCTGCCCCTTTGCCAGCTGCCCTGGCTAAAACCAGGAGCTTAGAATCCCTCTGTAGCTACTAGAGAAGCTCCTGTCTCAATTCAATCTCACTTCCCATCTGGAGGAGACCCAGTTGACTCTGTATCTACTGCTTGAATTGAACACTTGCATTGAGCAGCAGAAATATTTCTCCAAGAGTTCCTGAGTAACAACTTTCTTCCACCACAGGAATTTGTCTAAGCCATCTTCAGTATCAGATTTTATCTGCAGTGTTGCTCAAAGCAGCTGCACCACATCCATAGGACCTGGCCTCATGTATTTTAGGACACAGAGTAACTTAAACCAGATCCTGACCTCGTGCAATTCCTGTCTTCAGTGAAGAGAGATTGTTACTTGAAGTTGTGTTTGTTTTTTAAATTATGCATTGCTCTCATGGCCTGCTGGCATCGTGACAAATATGATTTAACCCAAAGGAATCTCTTTGAGAAAATGGCTTTGCAGAGTGGTTCAGATGGGGTTTGGGGTGAGCCTAAAGTGGGTATTTTTCTTCAGCTTGAATACTAGTTCCTAAAATACATAGAAATAAAATAGTTCCTGAGGAGCAGGAAGGATGTACCTCTGCAGCTGGCATCTCCTTGTAATTCATCATTAAAAACTTGCACACATGGGTTGCTGATGGATTTGGAGTTATCACAATCCAGTGTAGAAGCGTGTGAGGGGTCAGTTCAGTTTTCCCTTATACCAGGGCAGCACAGTATGTAGAGATGAGTACTACTTCAGCACTGTATCTCCATGAGCCTGGATCGAGAGAAGAGTAAAACGCTGAAATGACAGGCACAGTACTGTGTGGCTGCTTCTGTCTAGGGTGGGAGCTGTCACAGCTTCATCCTTTCCCTCTCCTGTTTTCATGTCCTGATCCAATGACAAAGATCAGGATCATTCTATGATTCTATGATTATTTGATATATTGACAGCCAGAGCAGGTTGGTCCATTTGTTCATGTGCTTTGGAAATTGCTCCATCTGGTTCAAGGAGCCCAAATATGTTGAAGGGAAAGTGTCCTCATGGAAATGGGGCTAGGGTAAGGAGCTTTGGCTGTGGCTGCAATAGCTGTGTGCTAAACAAAAAAGACCTGGCAGGGGTAAATATTTGATATTATTAGAAATCTATGGCAGCTGGCCAGGAACCAGTCTTCCATCCCATGAAAGCTGTTTCTCCAAGGTAGAGACGCAGGAGGGCCCTTCTCCTCCCTCTCTACAACTCCCTGAAGGAAGGTTGTAGGCAGATGTGGTTGAGCTCTTCTTGCAGGCAGTTAGTGCCAGGATGAGAGGGCAGGGTCTGAAGCCGCCAGGGGATGGTTAGGTTGGATGTTAGGAAGCCCTTCCTCACAGAAAGGGCGATCGGACACTGGAATGGACTGCCCAGGACAGTGATGGAGTCCCCATCCCTGGAGGTGCTGAAGAACAGACTGGCTGTGGCCCTTAGTGCCCTGATCTGGCCGATGTGGCTGGATGATCTCAGAGGGCTTTTCCAGCCTCAATAATTCTGTGATTCTATGATGCATAAGGTGAAAACGTGTCTGTGGTATCCAGCCTCCATTTCCCCTGAAGCTGTGAGTTCGACCTCAGGAATACACCGCTGAGGTGGCTCACAATGTCAGCAGTTTGCATGATTTAACAGCTTATAAGGGCCTGTTTTGATTTCTATTATTACTGCTTTTTTGTTGTAGTATCTTCGTACCAAAATAGAATGTCAGTAGGAAGAGCTAGGCTCATCAGTGATCACCCTTTTCTCTTTTCCAGAACAGGAGAGTCACATATTTTCTCCCTTTTCAAGTCTTACAATGGTTTACATGGTTCATTACAGTTGTAAGGGGCCTTGAAAGGCCAGTTGGGTGCAGCCCTCCTTCTCAGAGTCTTGAACATAGGTGCATTGAAAAAAAAAGGTGATGAATCTGACTGAAAGATGAAGACAAGAAAACTGTTGTGTGCAGGGGTAAAGCAGCCAAAGCAATGCAGTGCAAATGCCCCATTATTTTATTTGCAGTTATTTATGCAACTGAAGACCACACGTAGTCTGTAATTATCTTTTCCTATGTCATTAATTCCTTGCTGGGTGCAGCACGTTGAGGCTCACACACAATCCCCCAGTGCCTCTCAGGTAATCACAGAATTATTGATGGTGGAAAAGCCTTGTGAGATCATCCAGTCCAGCCCAGGATCTAACATCACCACATTGACCAGACCAGGGCACCACATTGGACAGACCAGGGCACTGAGGGCCACAGCCAGTCTGTCTTTCAACACCTCCAGGGATGGGGATTCCGTCACTGTCCTGGGCAGTCCATTCCAGTGTCTGATCGCCCTTTCCATGAGGAAGAACTTCCTAACATCCAACCTAATGCTCCCTTGGTGCAGCTTCAGGCCATCATTAAGGTTGGAAAAGACCTCCAAGATCATCAAGTCCAAACTTCAACCCATCACCTCCATGACCGCTAGACCATGTCCCAAAGTGCCACATCTACTTACCTTTTGAACACCTCCAGGGATGGGGACTCCACAACCTCCCTGGGCAATCCATTCCAGTGTTTAACTACTCTTTCACTAAAGAAATTTTACTGTACTTCTGAACTTCCCCTGGTGCAACTTGTGGCAATTTCCTCTGGTCCTATCAGCAGTTATTTGGGTCAAGAGGCCAACACCAGCCTCCCTACAGCCTCCTTTCAGGAGGCTGTAAAGCTCTCCTTCCCTTCTCACTGCATCTGCCCAGGTGAAAGCCACAAGCACATCCATCCCTGCAGCAACAACAACTCATCCAGCTGAGTTCAGTGGTCATGGGCATCGTGTCTCAAAATGTGTCCATCATCCCTTCACTATCATGACAGGACATAGCAGCAGCAGTGTATTAGGACCATGTTTCTTTAACACTTCTGAGTGTTCACCAGGTCACACCCTTTTCAATCTCCTTGAAAAGTAGTGGTACTTGTGATATCTCCAAAGGATGTTTTTTGGCCAAAGTGCTGATGAAGAGGCCACAAAGCTGCAAGAGCTTTGTGACCATTTGTTTTGTGGTCAGACCCTCTGAAAGGGTTCAGATGAGCTAAACCAAGCACAGAGCCATGTGCCAGTGACCATTGCTGTCCGTTAAGTGCACTTGAAGGTGAAGTGTGCTGGAAAGCCTAAAGAATTCTCGGTTTGGGGTCAATAGATGTCTCTGAAAATCCCTGGGAAGTCAACACACTTGTACGTGGGCAAGGAAATAACAACATGGCGCTGCTTGAAAGCAGAGCCCACAGTGCAGGTCCTTCATCTGAGGGACAGGATCAGTGCTCACTGAAGCCTTCTGCATCCTACAAATACATTTTTGTAACAATAAGTATTAACATTTTCTTTGCCGTTACCTCCTGCTCTCTTCCCTGTGCACAGCAGTGGGCATCTAACCGCGAGCTAAGAATAATGTGCCTTTGTGGAAACTTTACGTAAGCCAAAGAATCCAACGAAAAAAACCCTGAGGCAGCTGCTTTGCCCCACAGATCTTCCTTGGGTTCACTGGGATGTGACAGTTTGGGGTTTAGCTGCCACTCTCTGTAAGTAACATTGTTGAGGTTTGTATCAATCTCATTTTTAATTGGATTCCTCTTTGAAATGGTCTATAGCTAGACTAGGAGCTGCAGAGCCAGAGTCCTCAGCTACTGCCTTTAAAAAAAATAAAAAAGGGAAAAAAAGCCATTTCTAATCCTTAAAATATTTGCCTTGCTTTTTTTTCATATCTTGAAGACAAACAGGTGCTGTGTGCCCTTTATGATTCTCAAATATACAGTCTCCGAGCCAGCAGTCTCTAAAGCCTCCCCTTGTTTGTACAATTAGGGGGGGATTTTCAGAAACGCTCCGTGTTGGTCTGGCTCTGCTCTCATTGCGGCCAAACTGCCACTAAGTACAGTGGGAATCGTGTCAGAGCAGTACACGGGGCTTCGGAAAATCCTCCCCTTCGCTGTGGGATTTTTTTTCAGTCACATCTGTGTATAATTGAATGAAAAGTCCTTTGTAATGTACTTTAATTATTCTTTGTTGTTTTCATACAAAAGAGATTGAAAGGAAACTGGGAGAAAACCTACAATAATAATATTGACTTTGATCTTATTTACCATAAATTCTCTGCTATGTTTTCCTTCTCCTTTTATGTAATTAGGCATTACTTTATCACAGCGTAAGATAAAGCACTGAAGACATGAACAGCAGAAGTAATTATGTAATACACAGGGGAAGAATGCTCACACAGGAAGGAACTCGACTCTGTAGGTTGGTGGGATCCCAGTGCTGCTTGTGGCAACTTTTCTTTGGAGGCATGGGGAAGCAGGGAGACTTCCCAGGAAGGGCTAGTGGTAAAATCCAGTGAATCTCACAGAAAAGACAAGGGTTGATGGGTGCAAGTTACTCCTGGGAAGATTCTGATTGGACTCCAGGAGGAGTCTAAGGATTCAAGGACAATTTTTCATGGTGTGAACAATTAGGCACTACAATGGTCTTCCCAGGGAAGTGATAGATTCCACAACTATAGACAGTTTTAAGCCTCAGGGTGCTGGGCCAGCTCATTTAAACTACATTGCTTTAATTTAGCGAGTTGGATTTGATGACCCTTGGGGTCCCTTCCAGTCTGGTCTCCTGAGATACTGTGATGGTATGTCTGGCTTCCAGGAATGGCTGTTGGGATGTCACCTGCCCAGGAAACCTCAGATGACTGTTCAGATACCCAGATTCTGCCATGCACTCTCCACCTGGCTTTGGTCCACCTGCTCCTCCCTCATTCACATGCCTTTTGGCTTCCAATGTGTCCTTCCAGTGATATTCCTCCTCACTCTTTGAGTACCACGAAGAAAACCAAAGAGGATCAGAGCTTACTGTAGTACAAGAGAAACCAGAGAAGCCCAGAAACATCTAATTCAACAAGATCTATACTTGCAAGGTCTGCCTTGTACCAGTCATTACCGTTGTGTTAATGGTACAATTGTACCAGTCATTACAACTGTGTTAAAAATGTTTCCATGGGTCTGTAGCAAGAGATTTTAGCAGAGGAAAGGCTTTGGCCACTACACAACTTCACCCCCACAACTCATCTCCACCTCTCTAGTGCTGTGCAAGACAGGAGGGTTTTGGAGACCAGCAGCATGTCAGTGCAGGAGGAGGTGACAGTCTTTGTCAACAACTTCATCTTCTCATCCACCCAGTGCTACCCAAACTGTCCCTTAGACAGAAATCCACCTGTCCAAAGGCAGTTCTGCTGCCAGAGACCACATGGAAGCCTCCTCAGATGCAGGACTGATTTTGCCATGAGACCTCTGAGTTGCCTTGAATTAAATTGTCTTTTAATAGCAGGGTTCAGCTCCATCTTTAGACTGAGGGGATTATCAGTTCTGACGTAAATATGTGTTTAGCATTAGAATAAAATGTTATGTCAATACATGGAGGACCAGTTGCCTACTTTAGCCGCTGCTCTTTCCACCATGTGTCACAAATTAGAGCTGGTGCTGGCCGCGGACCAGGTTGCTTCTTGATATGGAATATAGGAGATGTTTTCTGGCCTAGGGTGGGTGATCTGGTGGCTAAACCCCATGACCTATTATCCCTCTATGTTTTTGTGTGAACAGGAGAAAAGATTTTGAACTGGTGTAACTGTGTGGTGAAAATCTATCCTGCAGGAGTGACCAGGGATGGCAAACACTGCACACAGGGATTTCTATCCACTCCTTTGTCTGCATGAACTGCAAATAGTCAAGCCAGTATTTTTTAAAGTTTGTCAGGGGTGTTGGTGTTCGACTGATGATCCAGAAGGAGCCAGATGACATCCTGGAAAGGCACAGGACACCCACTCGCTTGCTCTACCATTTTAGTCCTCAGTGTGCCTGCGCAGTGCAATACCATTAGCATTGGCCAGGATGCTGCACCAGTCTTGGCTGAGCGCGGAGAATGACATCCCTCCTGAGGCTGGACTGATGAGCTGCCCTCTGCATTTACTGCTCTTTCCAGGAGGTACCTTGAAGAAATTAAACATTCTTTAACAGTTTACCTAAAAACAAAGTGGAAACCAATATGAAGAAGCTAAAGGAAAACTAATCCCCCATGAACATAAACAACTATAAACATTAATAATTACTGTGTAATAACTAGATGACATCTACACAAGGAGTCTGATGAGTTTTCCAGAGAAAGAAACAGCAGAATTCTAGCTGGCCTGATTCATTTTTTTCCATCATCATGTTTTAAATGTTCATGTAGACTGATTAAAATTTAGGATAGGGTCTTGAAAGCTGTTGCCAAGTGTAGTCACTCAGGGATTTTCAGATGCTGCCTGTCCTTCTGGTGATGACCTTCCCAAATACTAAGGCCTTGTCCAGCTGAACTGGTGCCTTCAGGCTTCCTGAGGAAAAAAACTTCTAAAATACTGATTTGTCCAGGATGCATCTTGCTGAATGTGCCGCTTGCTAACCGAGGCATAGCTCTGTGGACCTGGCAGGAGAGAATGTGTTTGAAGTCCCTGTCTCAGCTCTGTGAGATGATATTTGAGAGGCAGGTTTTTTTCCTAGAAAATCAGGGGGAAATAATTTGAAGTGGAAAGAGAATTTTGCTGAACATCTGGGAGCAAAACGAGAACAAATTGATAAATGGCATCGTGCTGACATGCAATAGCAGCTAGATTCAGGAAGGAATCTGGGGCACTGCAAATAAAAGGGTGGTGGGGATATGCACTTGGACTGGCTATGGAGATTCGTGTGTGCACTTGACAGGACCAGATTATTCAGATTGTCAAGTTTTAAAAAGCAAGAAACAATCAGACTTTAGTCATCTGAATTCAGGAGCTGCGTGTCTGCCTGCAACAGACGGGGACATTTTGGAACTACTTCCCTCAGCAGACAAGTTTCTTGTTTAGAATTTGTTTTCTATCCAGAGGTTAACCACTACATTAAATATATGGCATTATTTTCTACCCTGATGATGGTGTTGTCAGGTTATACTGATAACTGTGATGGGCAAAAGGATTTCAGTTTGAGTACTCAGGTGTTCTTCATGTCTATTACTGCGTAAGAGAAACACTTGATTTTATCCATCACATATGGCACACCCTTCTTCAGGAGCTTAAAAGTTCTCAGGTGACCCAGGTTTAGCCTGGGAGTAAGTTCAGACCAGTCAGAATTTCCAAATATGAATAAAATCGAGTCTTCAAAGAGGAAAAAACAACACAGAATTGATCAGAGCCCAGACTGTTTTCAGGAACAAAGACCTCAGCTCTGTAGAATTTTCCCCTTGTATTGCTCTACCAGTCCAATGTCAAATGACGTTGTTTTCTTCATTTACTATAATTGTCTGTGAAGTATAACAGTGAAACAAACCATTAGCAAAATGCTGAGCTGTCAAGAGCAATCACTGTGCTCAAATCCTAAAGGGGAGTTTCCCTTCTCCAAACTGTGGTTTCCTAGGGGGCTTCCTTGTGAACCATCCAGCGCTTCAAGGGCAGTGCTGTAGCTATGAAATGAGCTGCCACAGCTCATTTCCACAGGTTTGTAGGATCTTCTGAGATCTTCTGCTAAACTTTGTAGCTGAAAGTTTTACAAATTGAGGATGAGCAATAACCTATGTATTGCTTCTCTAGTGCCTAGTGCCATACCAGAACGCTCTGGCAAAGTGGAAGTTGGACAGTTTAAACCTTTTTGTTCCTGTCCCTTCGTCTTCCTCATCAGTCACTCACTGAGCAGCCTGAGTTTGCTCCAGGAATAAAACTGGGAGACTTTGAGAGTGGGTAGGAATTGACAGTGGGTTGGGAACTGATCCCATTGCTGCGATGGAGACTTCTGGTAAGCAAACCAGCTATAGACTGTATGGTCCCAGCCAGCTCCAGCACGTGGACAGAGGCAGGAAATTGCAGTGAATCTGATGTAAACTAGTAATTAAAAGCTGCCTTGACTATTTCAATTACCACTACTTTTATATTTTTTCACGTCTGAGCATTTAATTGTCAACTTTAATGTCAACTGACAAATTCGGGATCCCTCCCGTGCAGAATGGTGATAGCTTGTATATTATTCTGGACAGGCTGAGAACTACAAACAGGCTTCATCCAGGTTAACAGCAGGAATTATCCATTGGTTTGTGTTGGGCACCCACTGGTGGGGGATGAGACAACAGCTGTTCCACTGGTTTCACAGCTGCTGGCTGGCAGGGTGACAGTGCAAGTTTGCAGTCCCCCAGCCTAAGCCACTCTTGCTGGCTCTGCTTCTGCTTCCTTGACCTTTTGCTCTCTTTCCCTGACACAAGCCAGGTTTGGACAGTTTCACGAGCATGAGGGAACATGATGCTCACTGCCAAATGTCTTGGCTTTAGAGCCTACTGTTAACAGTTTTGTTTAAGCAGGATGACTTTAGCATTTAGTGTTTAGCATGGACTTTCTTGTAACCTCATTTCTGGGAATGGGCAATTCTGTCAGGAAGATCATAAAATCATAGAATTGTTTTGGTCGGAAAAGACCTTCAAGATCATCAAGTCCAGCCATTCTCCCAGCAGTGCCCAGTCACCACTAGCCCATGTCCTTCACACCACATCTCCATGGCTTTTCAGTTCCTCCAGGCATGGGGACCCCACCACTATCCTGAGCAGCCTGTTCCAAGACGATACAACCTGAGGTTGAAAATGTTACCAGGAATGGACAATATTGCCGGCTGTGTTAGATGGGATGATCCATGGGGATGCCTGCTGTGCTCTCGGTACATCAGAGCAATAGCAGAGGTTCCTGAATTGTTATTGGGTCATTCGGGACACTCAGCAGGGCTTCACAAAGGGAAAGTCATGCTTGACCAACCTGATAGCCTTTTATGAGGGCATAACCAGGTGGATAGATGATGGCACAGTGGTGGATGTGGTCTATCTCAATTTGAGTAAGGCATTTGACACAGTCTCTCACAGCATCCTCGCAGACAAACTGAGGCAGTGTGGTCTAGATTATTGGGTAGTGAGATGGATCGTGAACTGGCTACAGGATAGAAGCCAGAGAGTAGTGGTCAATGGGACAG
>VXBP01002722.1:0-31619 GCA_013400115.1 Rhinopomastus cyanomelas | reverse complement strand
GGGGGGGGGGGGGGGATTGTAAGGAACTCTGTTGCCTTTTTCTTTTTCTCCATGGAAAAGCAATGTGCCCTTGTGGCCAAGAGGCCAGTGGAATCCTGGTATGCATCCAAAAAAGTGTGTCCAGCAGTTCTAGGGAAGTTTTCCTCCCCCTCTGCTCTGCCCTGGTGAGACCACACCTGGGATACTGTGTCCAGTTTTGGGTTCCCCAAGTCAAGAGAGACAGGAATCTACCGATGAGAGTCCCATGGAGAGCTACAAGGTTGATGAAGGGACTTGAACATCTCCACTGTGAAGAAAGGTTGAGAGAACTGGGGCTATTTAGTCTGGAGAAGGGATCTTGTTGATGTCTGTAAATATCTGAGGGGTGGGGGTCAAGATGAAGGGGGCAGTCTCTTCTGTGGTGCCCAGTAATAGGACAAGAAATAATGAGGATAAGCTAGAACATAGAAAGTTCTACCTCAGCTTGAGGGGAAACTGCTCTGGCAGGGGACTGGACTAGATGATCTCTAGAGACCCCTTCCAATCCCTAACATTCTGTGATTCTGATGCAGTGATTATAGGATGAATCATAGAATCATTATGGACTGGAAGGGACCTCGAAAGATCATCTAGTCCAATCCCCTTGCAACAAGCTGGGGTGAAGACTCTCAAGATTGATGTCTTATGAAAATAAAACAGAAAATTTTCATAATTCAGTTCATCATCATCCTGGAGTAAATATCTTCCTCTGTTCAAACACACACACCACACACACTCCCACGTCCCTTATTAGCATAGGGATTCCCTTAAAAAAAATCCTTCATTCACTGTTTCCTGGATTTAGTTCAGTTTCTCAGAGGCTGATTTCCAGCTAAAAAAGCAAAGTGAAAAAGAACATCAACAAGAAAAAACTCTTAATGTGTTTGCAAACTAAAACTGAAAGCCCAATTCATAAATGATTCAACAAACAATTTTAGTATTGCGTTTCCGCTGTTCGTGCCAAGGATTATTTATAACAAAATTCTATTTTCCCTTAGACTTCTGCCAACAGTTGGTCCTATTTCTTTCTGTGTTTTATCCATAACCTTTGGAGAACAAAAAAAAAAAAAACAACCTAGTGATGGATGAAATTACAAGAACATTGAGACAAAACAGTCAAGTGAAGCTAGGGGGTAAATTCGTTCTCACTGTACATAGTTAGAGAGCTTCAATAAACTTGTTCCGATTTGTTCTTGAAGGCAGTGCTAATTACTGATCCCTGAGTTGAGTCCATTTTATTTAAAAACAGATTTTAGGGACCACTGCAGTGAGGGCATAGAATCATAGAACAGTTTTGATTGGAAGAGACCTTCAAGATCATCCAGTCCAACCTTTTCCTAGCCCTATCAGCACCACTAAACCCTGACAACCAACGCAACATCTACCCTTCTCTTCAACATCTCCAGGAATGGGGACTCACCCTGGGCAGGCTGTTCCAGTGCCTGACAACCCTTTCAGGAAAGAAATTCCTCCTGACATCCAACCTGAAGAACCCCTAGTGCAGCTTAAGGCCATTTCCCCTTGCCCTATCACTGGCTACTTGGGAGAACAGACCAACCCCTGCCTCTCTACAACCTCCTTTCAAGTAGTTGTAGAGAGCAATACGGTCTCTCCTCACTCTCTTCTTCTCCAGGCTAAACAGCCCCAGATCCCTCAGCCATTCTTCATACAACAGATTCCAAATCCTTTACTAGTTAGTTGGCTCAGGGCAAGCGCACTGCTGATCCTCTTGCCTGTGGTCCTCTACGCCCAAAAGAAGGAACACTTGTTAGGAAGGAATATTTTTAATTATGTGCATTTGGCATAGTCTACTAGCATGGCTTGCAGTGATTCTGAAGTTAACATTCTAGCTAGGAAACTGGCTTCAGCTTTTGATTCTAAGAAAGCAATTTGGTTTATAAATTTCCAGTGTCCTTAAATGAACTTCACTGTCATTTGAATGCACCACTGATTGGCAAAACCAGGTTGAAGGGATTTTCTGACTGTCCTCCGCTTCATATTTGCTTTCACCACAAAATGGTAATGTTGGAGACTTTGTGTAATCACTCATCAATCTATCTACCTGACTGTCAGCAGCTAATTTGAAGTTCTTTAAAGTGTCATTTACCTTGAATAATGCCGGCCTCATTCCCCATGGGCCCTGGAACACACAGACCTTGACTGGGGTTATTTCTTGTGCAAGTGAGCTAAGCTTGTTATGTTTTGCCATGTATTCCCTGGTGTTCCTTGAACTCTTTCCTTCCTGGATGATTAAATAAACCGCTGAAATGGTTATGCTAAAACTAGTCAAAACCAGGTGACACAGAGATAGATAAATTGTAGGTAAGAAGTTGGTGTCTTGGCTTTGGGAAGGGATCCAGAGAGCTTGGGATATGGACAGAGTTCCAGCCCAAAATTTGTCTGACATTTGAGTTCTGACATTTCCTTCTCTTTAGCTGCCTTGTGAAATGTCTTCTGCCTTCATAATTCTGCTGTGTTACAGCATCATTTTACTGTTTGTCTTCTGGTAAATGCAGTGTGATTTCCCTTAAATTTTTTTATTCCTTTTAAATTTTTATTCCACAGTCCTTGTTAGATCTTTAAGATCCCTTTGGAAGAGTGAGCAGGTTGTTGCTTCTCCATCATGTTATCTCACAGCACCTTCTTTGAGAAGCTTTTGATGGTGGTTTGATGTGAGCTTCTGCCTGCTGAGAAACTCCATTGAGACCAGTGACATTTTATAGAGGCTGGGGCATCACGACAATTCTTAGATGCTTTGAGCTTGGGCCAGAATCAAACTGGTAACCTCGGTGACAGGTGCTTGGTGTCACTGAGTCATCCAGTGCCTAGATGAGCTGGTGTCTCTGTTTTAGCTAATTCATGGACCTGGCTCATGAAGAGATAATTATGCTGTTACAGACAAATTATTCCTGTGTTTCACTGTGTGGCCTCCATTTGGAGCTTCAGCCCCAGGATTACTGAGGTTTCAGATCATCAGTCAGTTGTGAAAGACCTTACTTCCAACATTTGTTGTCTCCTTCCTTTCTGCCTGAAGCCTTCACTTTGAGAAAAAGAACACAAACCCCATTATCATGGTAACACTTCTGCACGTTCATGGCACATAGACACGTGTTGCTGAGGTAGAGAGGGTTTTGTTGTTTGTTTTCCCAGATCCCCACTTCTCAATCTTTTCTACAAGTTACCAAGGACTTGCAGTTTCCTTGAGTATCATTGAGGAACCTTAGTAGCTTTTAAATAAATGTCCTGTGGTCAGGGCTGCACAGTGGGGTGTGACCATGAGCCAGCAGTGTGCTCTTGTGGCCAAGAGGGCCAACAGCATCCTGGGGTGGATCAGAGAGGGGATGGTTAGCAGATCAAGAGAGGTTCTTCTCCCCCTCTACTGTGCCCTGGTGAGACCACATCCGGAGTATTGTGTCCAGTTGTAGGCCCCACAGTTCAAGAGGGATGTGGAGCTGCTGGAGGGAACCCTGCAAGATGATGAAGGAAGTAGAGCACTTCCCTTATGAGGAAAGGCTGAGGGAGCTGGGTCTCTTTAGCTTGGAGAAGAGGAGACTGAGGGGTGACCTCATTAATGTCTATAAATATATGAAGGGTGGGTGTCAGGAGGTTAGAGCCAGGCTCTTCTGAAGATCATCTAGTGATAGGATGAGGGGCAATGGTTGTAAGCTGGAACATAGGAGGTTCCACATAAATATGGGAAGGAACTTCATGGTGAGGGTGATGGAGCGCTGGAACAGGCTGCCCAGGGAAGTTGTGGAGTCTCCTTCACTGGAGATGTTTAAGACCTACCTGGATGTGTTCCTGTGTCAGGGGGATTGGACTAGATGATCTTTCGAGGTCCCTTCCAATCCCTAATGATTCTATGAATGTCCTTATGGCCTCTGAGGTCTGTCTGGGGTCAGTGTCATTATTTTGCTGGTGATGCTCAGGAAATACTGGAGTCTGCAGCTTTGGCCCAGCCATCACTCCAGGCAGCACCCTGTGAGCCAGGGGCCAATTCTGCAGAGATCCCTGGAAGACTGGGGTTTGGAAAAGCATTTATCCTCCATCCTGTGACGTTGTCTCCACATTGCATCAACTTTCTGGCTGAAACAGTGGCTCAGTGTGCCCCTACCATATTTTGTATCATTAAGCCTGGACCAAACCACATAGATAGCGAGGGACTCTGCAGAGCTGGGATCTGGTGTACCAAGGGATGAGCAGAGACACCTTATTTAGCCAGCCCCAAGCCCACTGCTGATACCCCTAGAGAATCTTCTGACTCCGTTGGTAGATCTGTGACAAAGAGCACCTGATAGTTCATTGACTGCTTGCTTTGCCGTGTCCTAGATAATTTGTAAGGCTTGGAAAAAAAAGGGGTTCCTTTAAGCAGTGAAACATAACTGTGCTTCTTCTCTATTCAGAGAGTAATCAGAGACATCCTGTTGCAAAAATAACAAGAGTGGACCCAACACTAGAATGTGGTGAAACACCATCCATCATTGCAGCCTGCCATCACAACCTCCTCCCTCCTCTGACCCCTCCAGTCTTGTTTGGAAACACAGGCAGCTTGAGATGGTCCTCATACTTTGGCCCTGGTGCTCAACTCATACAGCTTGTTTGTGTTTCACGTTATAACCACAGCTGATAGTGTTTTTCCTGCTATGAGTTTGGTTTATGTTGTTGATGAGAGTTGATGAGGAAAAATTTCAGACGCTCAAAAAACTTTTGCTTTGAGTGCAATGGCAGCAGCTTTTCCAGGTTTCCTGCTAGCTGTGATTTATTCCCTCGCATTTGAAGGTAATGGATTTAATTTTCCTGTGGATGAATTTAAATAAATCTCTAGTGTTGGCTGCAGTAGCTGAGCGAGCTTAGTCTCAAGGATGACAAGTGTCCTGCTCCATTACACTGTACCGAGCAATGGCTTGGATTGCCCTCATACACAGAACTGCTCACGCTCTTGTTAGAAGGCAGCTGCTTTTATGAACTTACTGTGCTGCTGGATCTGCTGTGCTAAGCACTCATAAAAACCTTAATGGTTGTACAGGAATACTTTTTCATCCTAAAAAAAAAAAAGTCATCAAACAGCATGTTGTAAATAACTTGTTCACAACCACGTAGACACCTTTCAGTTCTACTCCCATGGTGTTTTGCATTTTACTACTGTTTCCTGTAACAAGTCCTTTGGCTTTGGCTCTGGCAGAGGCTGCAGTGGCCGCTTGGGAGCAGGGCTGGGATTTCTCCTTTGCTTTATCTCCAGGTTTCAAGTCACCTGGCTGTGGAGCAATGTACTCCAGGAACTTTTTCATGGAGAGGGTGACAGAGCACTGGAAGGGGCTGTGCAGGGGGTTTGGGGAGTCTCCTTCTCTGAAGACATTTAAAACCCACCTGTGCGACTTGGTCTAGGTGATCCTGCTGTGGCAGGGGGATTGGACTAGATGATTTTTTGAGGTACCTTACAATCTTGAATGTCCTGTGATTCTGTTCATGAACTGGTAGAATACAGCAATGTGTCAGCCTTACACCAGTTATTGAGAACAACGTTGTGACTCAGGACTAGTTCAATGTAAAGTTGAGTTTTCCACTCTGCTGCCTGTAGTAAATTTCCTACTATGAGCACAGCCATCCAAGCCCGTGCTGAGAAAATGCTTGTGTGTTTAGAACAAGACTCCCTCTTGTAATCACTGCTGATAACTCGCTGTAATTAGCTTGATTCTTTGCTTGCTAACACTAATGCAAATCAGGAACCTTCCTACTGATGTTAGTGGAGCTGCAGTGATGCCAGCGAGAGGAAATCCATGTCCTGGGCTTATGCTGAAACCTGCCCTGAGCTCCAGCCAGCCCTGGGTGAAGCAGTTGAAAGCTCCCTGAGGGTTTCAGTACCTCTTTGGTTCCCGTTTAGAGATCAGTCTCCACTTAGCTGGCTGGTCGGCTCCCTTGGGTGGCCATTTCAGACAGGTTTCTTTCGACTTAAGTTCAAACAAATAAAACAAAACCTCCATAAATCTACAGTTCCTCAAGCATAATCATTTTGAAGGGATCAGATGCTCGTTCCCCGCAGGGAAACATTCCAATATTTTGTTTAGAAAATACCTCATTTTAAAGGGACTGCCCTGAGATCTTTCTCAATGATAAAAGTGTTTCTTTTTTCGGTGGGAGACTTTCCTCTTGTTTAAACAGGGCACAATTCAAAGCAGACACCACCACAGCAGCCTTTTCAAGCATTTTTTTCTTTTTATCCTGCCTGTATTAAGGCTTTATTATTTGAAAACAAGTAAATGCATTCCTTCCCCTCCTCCTCCACCACCTCCTCCTCTTCCACCACCACCACCACCACCAGCCCTTCTGGCTTCCTTGGTTTTTTTTCCACCCTGTGCTTTTCTGAAGCTGTCATTGACCCTGTTTAGTAAACAAGAAATTAAAAAGGCAGCTTTATATTTTTGATATCTACAATTGCTTGTAGAAAATGTACTTTGTGCCTTTGGAACAGCAGGAGGTATTTGTTGTTGTTATTATTATTGTCTTTTTTTCTTTTCTGGCATAGCCACGTCATGGAGAGGTACAGGGAGAGGGTGGGGGAAGAAACCTTGAGGCTAAAACATAGTTTAATGAGAAAAAAACCCACATCAAAGGGTGGACTAATGGAATGATATAATGCTTACTGTGTCACTTTCCCAAAGGGGATATAGATGACAGTACTTATATTTCAATTATCTATTCACGGCCTGTGCTGGATGTTGATTAAATGGTTCTAAGGTATTAGAGCCCTTTTGTACAATGCACAGCAAAATGGTGATACTGCACATTAGCCTCAGATCAAAATGTGTCTTAGCAGGAAATTATAGAGCTCTAACTGCCTATCTATTTTGTTTCTTAGGGCAATAAAGAGGAGTGTTTTAATAACTCCAACATTACATTTGAATTAGTTTCAGTTGAGATGAAGAAATCGCTGGTGACCCAGCTTGCGCCTTCCGCTCCCTCCTCCTGCCCAGCAGCTCAGCGGACAACATTCCTGCACAGGCAGCTCTGCTGGGGAAATAGAAATCCTGCGGAAACACTTGACCCCTCACGCCTTACTGCTTTTCACCTCAGCTGAGAAGCTTTTGCAACCAAATTATTTATCTGAATCTCTAATTGCACGTGGGACAGTTGATAAATCGAAGCGCATTGCCCGTCACCCCATGTTAGGAAACATCCCAGATGCTCATGTATAAACCAGGAGTCACGGTGCATTTGGCTAAATAGCTGCTCCATCTGCTTGTGGGCAGCGCTGCAGGCTCCTAATGGAGTTGTCTTATCCTCTCATGTCAGCTCCTTGCCAGGGGGTAGAGCCCCGTGAGCTGGAGGGAACCAGACTATTGTACGCTAATCCTTCATCTTTGTGTCCCATCTGAACAGGCCTCCTGGACATCACTTGTAACCACTGACTCTTTTCTCTTATAACTGCCTAGTGATGAGCCATTTTCTTCAGAGATGATGTTAACGAGAGGTTTCCCGCTCACACTGCACTAATAAGCAAAATGAAAGCTTAAATCCCAAGATCCTTTTCCCAGCTTGGTGTAGTGATCTCTTGGTGGCTCTTCACCCCATGTCTGTCAAACAGTTCAGGTTTGTGTTTGTAAATTTTGGCTTAATGCAGGCAGAAAGCCCACACTTTGTTCCCTGTGTTAGGGTTGAACCTTATCTGGTTTAACCATGACAGCTTCATTATTCAGCAGGTGCCGAGTGGTGTAGGAAATGTCACCACTCTACAAGTCCATTATGGGGCTGCCCCTGATTAGAAGCTGCTATCCCCTGAGAGGTGTTTACAGTGAGTCCTGTTAGAAGTGCATTTCTTTCCATGAAGGACAGAGTTTATCATGTCTTATACAAGTTGTAAGTTACACGTTATCTCCTTCACAAATCAGATATAAAAGAGGTTTTTCTTACACATTAATTAGCTGTGCTAACACGGGTGGTTGCTTTCCAGCCTTTAGGACTAGAAAAGCTGCATTCTTGAGGTGGAGATATGTGGAGAAACTCTCTGAGATGTTTTTGGTTGAGTTTTTGTTTTGCTACAGACACAGAATCATGGGGAATATCAGATTGTATTATAAATCTACTCTAAAGGAACGTGAGCCACAGTGACTCACGCTGCTGCCTATGTGTGACAGTAATTGTGTTGTTATTCATGCACTTAGGTCATACACGACTCTGTTTATTGTGAGTTTTTTCCACCAAACATTTGTAAAATATGACTCCAGCTGCTAACTGTAGGAGAACTACCAGAATACTAATGCAGAAATCCCGAAGTACAACTGTCCTCATCCTCCTTACTCTGAGGTGAAAACCAACCACTACCTGAGAGCGTGTTGGAGAGTATTAAAGTGGGGTGGATATAAAGTGCCTGCTTGTAGTGCTGCAGAGGAATCTGCAGAGAGGCAGGAAAGATCTGACTGAAATTGTCATTTGCTAGTTTCATCTGCTCCACTGCTCTTCTACTTCATGGTGTCTACAGTCTGATACTCCCTCCACTGCAGACTGTTGCTTCTTGTCACATTGTCTGTGGCTGTAGAGAATAACTTAGCAGAGGGCTGGAGCCCCTCTTATGGGGACAGGCTGAGAGACTTTGGTTGTTTAGCCCGGAGAGGAGAAGGCTCCAGAGAGACCTTATAGCCACCTTCCAGATCCTGAAAGGGGCTGTCAGAAGGCTGGGGAAGACTGTTCCCAAAGGCAGGAACAATGGGACAAGGAATCATGGTTTGAAGCTGGAAAAGGGCAGATTGAAACTGGACATGAGGAAAAAGTTCTTGAATCTGAGGATGTGGGATCCCTGGAACAGGCTGCCCAGAGAGGTGGTGGAGACCCCATCCCTGGAGCTGTGCAAGGTCGGGCTGGATGGGGCTCTGGGCAGTCTGTTCTAGTTAGAGATGTTCCTGCTTGTTGTAGGGGGGTTGAACTAGGTGGCCTTTGGAGGTCACTTCCAACCCAATGCATTCTGTGAGTCTGATTCTATGATTTTTATTGCTCCTAGGAATGTATTTAGAATCAGTGGTCCTGTACAGGGAGTGCCTGGACTATGTTTCCTCTTTTCCTCTAAGCTAAGTTGGTGAATAGTCTAGAACCTTAATTTTCTCCATCATACCGAGATGGAGAACTGACCTGAGATGTCTTTACCCACAGCTTTCCAGCTGCTGGCTGAGGGCTCAGCAGAATCACATTTTCGATTGGATCACTCTAAATCACAGAAGATGTGTTTCTGGAGAGACCATATTATCCATCCAGTTTTTCAGCTGGTCTCCGGTTCTTAGACAACTGAGATGTTGAAATGAAATTAATGGATCACTTAACTGCCATGCCATAAGGTTAGGTTTGTTAGGTTAGAGAGGAGGATTTAGTTTAAATATAGGGGGGACATGTTTCAGTTTCACTGTGGGTTTGTCCTGTAAGCACTTCAAGAAAATATTTACATTTTTGGGTCTGCCGGGAAGCTGTGAATATTATTCACCCTTTCACTCCCACCTAACAAAGCCATATAACTAGGAGCGGGCTAGTGCTCTGCAGGGTTGCTCGGGGTTGTTATGATTAGTGTTCTGGGGTGGAGAGCAAGTGTAACAAGAGCATAAACTTCCACTATGAGTCCTTTTCTTTTGTAATTTTTCACTTCTAGTGACCAGACCCAGTTGGAGCTTCTGCTTCAAAACAAAGGGCAGCATCAAAAGTTTTATTTCTGAAGGTGGTGGTGGTGAACTGCAAGTTGCCCCAGGGTTTGCTGAGCTCTCTCATCATCCCAGGAGGTCACTTCACTGAGGTTGCACTTCAAGGTGTGGCCTCACCACACTTAAAGTAGTGGGGGCAGTTTTGGAACCTCAGTTCAAGAAGGACATTGAGGGGCTGCAGATGCAGAGAAGGGCAATGATGCTGATGAAGAGCCTAGACAAGAAGTCTCATGGGGAGCAGCTGAGGGAGCTGGAGCTGGTTAGTCTGAGGAAGAGGAGGCTGAGGGAAGACCTTATGGCTTGAAGGGACAGTGTAGAGAGGTGGGTGCTGGTCTCTTCTTATAGATCATTAGAGACAGGGTGAGAGGGACTGGCCTCAAGCACCAGGGGAGGATTAGGCTGGACATTAGGGAAAATTTCTTTACTGAAAGAATAGTCAGGGGTTGGAACAGGCTGCCCAGGGAGAGGGTGGGATCCCTGGAGGGGTTTAAAGGTTGTTTAGATGTGATGCTTAGAGATCTGGTCTAGGAGTTGAGTTATTGGTTGGACTTCATGTCTCAATGGTCTTTTCCAACCTGAATGGTTGAATGATTCGGTCTGAGTCCCCTGGTCAGGCTCCTGAACCTGTGAACAGTGGCAGACCAGATCCTGGCATTGTGGAGTGAGACTGGTAGAAACTAGAGCAGGCTGTGCTGAAGGTGGGACTCCTGATTTCTCGTTTTCCAGTTGGGTTAAAATCCCTCTCGCTGTGGCTTAGCATACACTTTGCGTCTTTGTGGAAACTTTCAGCAAAACCCAGTTTTGATTTACGCAAGCGTAAAAAAGACACATTAGTCTCTTCCAGGATGAAATGATTCTTTTCACTTATCTGTGTTTGTTTATGATAGTTTCAAACCCCTTGCTCTGGCAGGAGAGACAGAACATCTGCAGCTTGGATTCTTAAGGAGTGAGGGGAGTAAATTGCCTCCAATTTGGTTAAAATACAGCCTTGATTATGCTTTTCTACACTAGTGGTACAGAGCTGCAAGAGGCCAGCTTGGACTCCGGAGATGCATGGGCTGCTTCTTCATCGGGGGAGAAATGAATTGACATAGACATGAGGTGTTTTAGCCCTGTCTGCATTTATTTACACTAATACACTTCTCAACAAGTGTCTTGATATCAAAGCCAGAGCTGGGCTGGCAGTTTAGTGCCAGAACGCCGTGGTGAGACCCAGCCAGCTCTGCATGTTTATCCATCGCTGAGCGCCATCTATGCCAAGATCTCGCTATCTGACATTCCTTGGGAGATTTAAACTTCACTTACTGAATCCTGCCCCTTCTCCCTGCTGATGGTCCAGGTGTCATTCAAAGCCACTTTCAGGCTGGTGCTAATGGGTCTGGCTGAGCCCTGAGGACAAAGGAAAGGTGTTAGGGGTGATTCCTTTCCAAGAGATTTGCATTTTAAAGAGGCTTATTTGAGGTTCAGGTCTGTAAACTCTTTATCTGGCGACACAATGGTGCCATGTTGAGCTCCTGCCTTAAATGTGCTTAAATGCTTCCATTAACCCAGCTCATTAGGCTTTTTGGGAGTACCCACAAGTTCCTCTTAACACAGAGTCCCTCCTTCACTCGGATTTGGTGTTAACAAGCTGAGTTTAAAATTTTCCACTGTTTTTGCCGTTAATGTTTGGGGAAAGGAGTGGCCAATCTGAGATGATCAACATCTTTGTCATAGTTATTACTAGAAAGGGACTCTCAGAAAGCCAATAACAAAAACATAAGCAGGAAAAATTAAAGCAAATGTGGTCTGGCAGTCTGAAAAACTGCTGTACCCTCTTAAAGGGGATTTGATATAAAATTCAATGCCTGGAGAGCACATACAGCCTGATCTACCACAGCAACACAATGTGAGGATGAGATAGACACTGAGAAAATGTAGAATGCTGCTTCTAAGCCTGTGAAGACAAAGTTATCATTCAAATAAAAATAGGTAAGTTATATATTAAGTTATAAGTCAAAGTAATATTTTTTTAAGAAAAAAACAACAAGAAATTTAAAGACTTGTTGTTGCTCCTTGTTCATTTGCACCTCCTAAAAGACAGCTTGTTAGTCTCTGGGGAAATGACAGACAAGTGCATATGCTGGTACTTGGAGCTGATGGAGAAAAATTGAATTCCCAATTAAAGATATCATTTAGTTTTGGGTTTTCGTTTTAAAATGCATAATCCGTCATCCTTTGTCATGAGTCATGAACTTTCTTGCATGATGGAAGGAGAACAAATGAATGTCTATTAAGATCTTTCACTACATTTTCTCCCTTCAAATAGTATCATTTCAGCTCATTGATAGATATTGTTCAGTTTAATAAAACTCTGGTAAGATTAAGCCTTGATCAGCAAGTTTTTGGTCTCTTCACAGTGTTCAGTCACAGGGTACCTGGGGGAGATGATACCAAAAGTGAAAGTGTGAGTTGCCTGTGTTTGCTAGAGCTTCTGGCTGATGCAGAATCAGATCTACATGAGAGAAATACACTTGAGCAATAAAGCCATTCTGCTGCCAATGCTGAAGCTATTTTTTACTTTTAATTGGAAAGAACTATCTCTCCTTGAGACTGATCCAATCTGGAGTTGAATGTTGTAGTTGAATATGAAAATATTTTGTCAGTCATGCTTTGAGTCCTTAAAAAAACCCTTTATGCTGCCTCAGAACTGTCCTGGTTAATCATAACGTGTCAGCATGGAACTGCTTCGATTTAAAGCCTCAGACCCCAGTGTGGATGGCTTTTCTGCTGGGTACATCTCCAGTCTATCTGCAGGACTCCCCTGGAGTTAAATCCAATGCCTCTTGCAAGAAAGCAAATTAGAATTATTTTAGAAAATCATCAGCGATGAAGCTACTGATCCAGGCAGGGTTGTTCCAGTTTCTGTTTCCATTAGCAGCGGCGTTATTGCTGTGGAACTTTCACAGCTGACAATGGCCATGAATATGGTTTTTATTAGTAAATACATAAGTATGCAGCCTGAAAGGATTTGTGCAGAAAGTTAAAATTTAATTTTGTAGATTGCCATCGTTCAGTTGTCCGATGTGATTACCCATTGGGTCTGAGTGCCCCGTGCCTGCCTCTGAGCTCACAAGCTGTATGAGTGGTGTGTTTTTTAATCTCCCATCAAAAATTATTTCAGGGAAGCTACCGTTGCTATTCAGGGCAAAATGTGATTTTTCTTTTTTTTACAGCTTTCTGGCTCATTTTTGGCAGTCAGCTGACTCAACAGCACTTGCGCCAGCAGATGACCCCACTGCTGGTTTCGGGCATCTGTCCATGTGGGGAAGCAGAGCTGGAAATCACACAAATGCAATCCAGATGTTACTTGGAGGAGATGAGCTTTCTTCCCCATTTGCTAAGTTGTAGGAACAGGAAGGCTTCTATATGGTTGTGTGTTGCTGCAGTGCGTAACGTCCTCGGCTCCTTATGTGTCATCCAACTGGGATGGGATTGCCTGGAATAACTCCTGGGGTTGATGGCCTTCCCTTGGTGGGTGTCTAAAAGCTGTTGAGGAGGGTTTAGCAGTGCTTGGGTGCTGAGCTTTAAAAAAAGTAAATTAATGTTTCATAAAAGACTTGTCTGATACTCTTCTGGCAGAGGGAGGTGACCAAACCATAGCTCAGTACCATCTGAAAATCATGATCACAGGCTCAGCTTCTACCCTGCATTTGGTTTCTGGCGGCTCTTAGTGCTGCCTGGCCACAAGAATTGAGGAGGTGCCAGGAGATGAGCGAAACTGTAGATCAGCAGCTGGGAAAAATGCTGGTTTTCTGTATGGGGTTGGATGTGTTTGTGCTGGTGGTCTCCATGGACATCTCCTCTTGAGATGACCACAGGTTTTCATGGCCAGAGAGACCTTCAGAGGGTGAGACTTGCACTTTAGTTTGTGGAACCCCTTGTTGCTGTTGGAAAAATGTAAAAACTTCAGGCTGATGCTTTTGTCTGAGTTTGTAAGTGGCTTCAGAAACCTCAAGAACTTAGGGCTGACCTGGAAAATATTAGGAAGAGGAGGAGGCTTCCTCCAGCAGCCTTGTAATGATGAGTAGTCTGGGGACATTTTTAGTACCTACAGATTCCAGAAATAATAAGCAACTTACGATGCTTGCTGCTGAAATCTGATATTAATTATGGCTTTGGAACAGACTTCAGGCGTTGGACTCGTATCTCAGTCCATGATGGCGAAATGAAATTGCAGAGATGAAAATCACACTTGTGTTCTTTGTCTGCCAAATACCTTCTTCTGAGCTCCCGCTCTTTGCAGCCTGTCTGTGTGCGAGGCTGGCTCAGGCTCTTCCTCTGATGATTATGACTGTATTATCATCAGTTGTTCTGATACTGTATACAGGTGAAATGTGTGCGCAGAGTAGCGTTATTTGGATTCGTGTGAGCTGTCTGTCTCACCTTCCTTGTCTCAGCACTGCTCACTTGCCACTGCAGAAGGTGCTGGAGTAAGGGATAATTCAGGGGGATTTTGTGGGCAGCTGCAACAAACTGGAGGATGAGGTGTTGGTGGTCTTGCTGAACCTTGTGTCTTGACAAAGCAGGAGACTCACCAAACCCCCAAACCAGTTAGTGTCAGTAGAATTGCAGTTTAATTCAAGGATATAGTCGGTGCATAATATTTGCTATTATTAAAATCCCATTCAGAGGGAAGCCAGGGTGCACTTCTCAGCTTCGTTCAGATGTGGAAGTAACTCTAAATAAATTCTGCTCATCCCACCTTCCTTCTCCCACCCCAGCCCATGCCTGACACATGTCAGGGTGCTGGAGCAGGGCAGCAGAGCTGTGCCCCTCGGCACAGCAATTGCCCTCTGCGCTTCATTGCTCACCATCCCTGTCCTGCTGACCTGAGGTCATCCCCCTGTGTTTGGCAGAAGAGAGCCCTGGCCTTGTGGCTCAAGGGACAATTGTCAATAATAATAAAATCTAATATAAAATAATCAACTGGGAGTTGAGATGTTTCAGTCCATTAAGGTTTTCTGTGCACGCGGCAGCAAAACAAAAGGGCATTGTTGGTTTGGGGGTTTTTTTCTTCACTTGCCCTTTTCCAAGAGGGTGATGTTTCTATAAAAGGATTTTGACAGACAAGGAGAAGGCAGAGTTTGTTTTATTGCCTTTTGTATTGGGCTCTGAATATAATTTTCACACAGAAGCACTTAGGCTTCACCTGCAAAACACACAGGCAGTCTTAAATGGACACTCAGGCTTAGGGCTTTTATGTAAATCTGGTTTGTGTGCCCAATCTCCCATTAACACAAGGTCACCAATGAAGTTTCTCATGTATTTACAGAACATTTGGACAAGAACTGGGTATGGTCACTGGCTGCTGACTGCGTCTGGGCTTGGTGTCTGTATTGGAACAGGCTGCCCAGGGAGGTGGTGAACTCCTCATCCCTGAAGGTGTTCAAAAGGCGAGTATAGGTGGCACTGTGGGACATGATCTAGTGGTCTTGGAAATGTTGGGTTGAAGGTTGGATTTGGTGATCTTAAAGGTCTTTTCCAGCCTTAATGATTCTGTAATTCTGTTTGAATGTCAGTGCAGTCATAGATATAGTGACAGAGTCACAGAATCATTTTGGTTGGAAGAGACCTTCAAGATCATCAAGTCCAACCTTTGGCCCAGCGCTGCAAGGTTAACCCCAAACCATGTCCCTCATCACTAGGTCTATCTTCCTTTTAAATCCTTCCAGGGATAGGGACTCCACCATTGCCCTGGGCAGCCTGTGCCAAGGTTTGATAACCCTTTTGGTGAACAAATTCTTCCTGAACCACTTCTCGGGCAGCCTGCAGCCATTTCCTCTGGTCCTACTTGCCATCAGGAAGTAGAGGCTGGACCCTCCATGCCCCAACCTCTAACAAAGGAGATTGTAGTGAGGTCAGTGTTGGCCTCTTCTGCCTAAGGACTAGTGATAGGACAAGAGGAAATGGGGTCAGGTTGTGCCAGGGGAGGTTCAGATTGGGTCTTAGGAAAAATTTATTCCCAGAAAGAGTGGAGAGGCCTTGGAACAGGCTGCCCAGGGAGGGGGTGGAGGCAGCATCCTTGGAGGGGTTCAACAAATGGGCAGCCAGGGTGTTTGAGGAGATGGGTTAGTGGTTGGGGGTTGTAGAGTGGATGGTTGGACTAGACCTTGAAGGTCTTTTCCAGCCTTGATGATTCTATTATACTCCTTTCAGGTAGTTGCAGAGAGTGAGAAGCTCTCCTTGAGACTCCTTTTCTCCAGGCTAAACACCCCCACTTCACTAAATGAATTTTCATCTTTCTAAATGCCGCTTCTTGGATGGTTTTTTTCCCGAACAAAATTTGCTTTAAACTTTTCCCCCTCTTGAATGTTGTTTTCTAAGCTGCAGTTTGAACTGTACTTGGACATTTGTCTTCACAACACATTTTGCTAAAGACAGTGTAGAAAAGCATTTGTGATACAGACCCTGTTGATCTTTATAGACGTTACGTTTGCTAATGCTGCTGTGAAATAGGTAAAATAGTGCATTAATTTTATAGATGGGCAAATGCTTTAATTTGTTTTCCCCTCCCAATTTTTCAAAGCAGCTCTGTTAGTCAATAAATACCATTAGCCATGTCTCAGGAGCCTATTAAATAACCACATTTCATGCACGTGTGTGAAAGATCATTCTGTCCGTATAACCAGATCATCTGTAAATGGCAGCTAGACGTGGAGATTCTGCAATTGCACATAAATTAAAGTCGCTACTGCCTTGTCCCAAGTCTCTATCGATGATGCAGTGTGTGAGTGAGAGGCCACATGCATCTCTTGTGGTCATGTGTGCTAGAGATTCCTCCTGTCTGTTCCCTCTTCTCACCCAGCATCTCTGGGCTGTCCCTGAGCAACCAGTCCTCCCCTGCCTGACTGACAGCATCTATCCAGGCATCTCTTTGTCAGCAAAAGCCTTGAGTTGAATGCGGAGAAACTTGGATCTCTCCTCCTCCTGCTTCTCCTCAAGATCACAGAATTATTGAGGCTGGAAAAGCCCTCTGAGCTCATGCACCCCAACCTATGACCTAACATCACCCCATCAGCAAGACCAGGGCACAAAGGTCTGTCCTTCAATACCTCCAGGGATGGGGACTCCACTACTGCCATGGGCAATCCTTTCCAGTGTCTGATCCATGAGGAAGGGCTTCCTAACGCCCAACCTAACCCTCCCCTGGCAGCTTTAGGCCCTGACCTCTCATCCGGGCACTGGTTGCCTGGGAGAAGAGCCCAACCCGCACCTGACTGCAACCTCCCTTTAGGGAGTTGTTGAGAGGCAGAAGGGTCCCCACCAAGTCTTCTCCAGGCTAAACACTCCCAGCTCCCTCAGGTTCTCCTCATTAGACTTTCCCTCCAGTCCCTTCCCCAGCCTCATTGTTCCTCTGGACCTGCTGCTGCCATTGGATGCTGTCAGTGGAGTGAGGCCAGAGAGGGTCCATCTCAGGTGAATTCTGTGCCAGCAGATTTTCTTTGAGTCAGACAAGTTTTGATTATTCACTGTTCAAGTTGAAGTTCTCTCAAGAGAGTGAATGTGTCTTAGTGGTGTCATTAGGCAGATTTGGAATGTGCATTCTCCACAGAGAAGAGAAACTAGGCAGAATTACCAGTGTTTGGTTTTCCTTTCTGGAGGTGTCCAATGTGGTGACATACTGGTTATTTTAGACTTGAAATTTGAAGACAACTCATTTGGCACTTGGAATATTTTTCCAAAGTCTGATTTTAATCAGCCAAATAACTGAAACCAACTCCTCCCAAGAATTCATCATAACCCCTGGTTTCTTACTCAATCTGTTTGCTTTCTGAGCTAGTTCCTCAGCCAATTTTCCAGAGGAAGGTTCCCTTTTTTTTGCATGGCAGTGATTCCCTTGGCATAAGGCTGTGTAGTAGAAGGGACTACATGAGGTGGTGGGGCAAATTCGGTGAGAGCGCAGCATCGTAGCCTTTCTTCTGCTTCAGAGTGAGATCCTGATCTCCTGTGCTCCCTCAGTGAGATACATCAGCCCTGCAAAGAAGCATCCATCAAATCAATGAGCCTCACGCCACATGGCTGGGTTTTGACAGACCTAATGTGAACATGGAGATGCATAATGGTCCCAAGAAGACCATAAACTAATAGTAGTCAGAATACCCCTTAAACTGCTGTGATTTAAACCTAGGCTTAGCCATTCCTTCTTAAAGTCTTGAGAGTCACTGAAAGAGAAAGAACTGAACCAGTGACTGAAACCTCTTAAGTTTCTTCAAATACTCTCTTCCCAATCAGGAGTTGCTTCTTGTAGATCTTAAAATATGACATGTTTGTGTGAGAGTTGAATTTTCTTCTGCTTTCTGTCTCTCCAAGAAAGCCAAGTCCTAATTTCTCACTGTAGAGCCTTTGTAATGTTGAGCAGGGGCAGAAATAACAAAGCTGAATCAGCAGATCACGGTTTGAGTTTCTGATCTCAGTTGGAGTTTCAGGGGCAGCACTTGTGTGTTGGACAGTTACTGTTTGACAACAATTTTACAGAGTTTTACAGTTTCACGGTAAAAGAAACAGAGTGGAATATGAATAAGAGACTTCTCACATAAATATCAAAGGGAGCAGAGGTCCCTTTACTGGCAGCATGGCCGCATAGCAGCAGAACAAGGAAAAGGCACACGTGGCATCTTTTCTTCCTTCAGCCTCTCAAGCATCCAGTACTAAAATTAGACACCTGTGATAATCTAAAGTCAGCTTTGGATTACTTGAGCTTTAATTCAGCAAGTCTGCTAACCGTGATTTTGGACTAAAAATTATGCTCTCTGTCACTTAGCCTGGAGCTGGATATAATCCTGTAAAGATTAATGCAAACTCTAACGAGACCATTCATTCCCAAATAATAACATTCTGATTAGATGATAGTGTGCTGCAAAACCCTGTGGAAGGTTTGTTAAAAGCACAGGACAGCACCATAAGCTGAAAAGTGGGTATTGACATTAGACCAGACACAAATAGCCTGTGGATGATACAGAAACACTGGTTTGTGATAGAAACACTAGAGAGAAGTAGAAAACGCCATGCTTCAGGGATATTGAAGAGTGATCTATTTCAGCTGCTTATGAGGAGCAGCTACTGTTGATGTGGTGATTTTTAGGATTATCACTGGCACTGCTGTGTCACTTTGTTCTGAGGGCAGGCTGAGGGAGCTGGGGTTGTTCAGCCCTGGGAAGAGAAGACTCCAAGTGAACCTTAGAGCCGCCTTCCATTCCCTGAAGGGAACCCACATGAAGGGTAGAGAGAGAATTTTCCCAAGGAGATTCAGCCATAGGACAAGAGGAAATGGTCTGAAACTGAAGGAGAGGAGGTTCAGACTGGGTCTTGGGAAGAAGCTCTTCAGTGTCAGGGTGCAGAGACTCTGGAATCGATTGCCTGGAGATGGCATGGCTCCCCCTCCCTGGAGGTATTCAAGGCAAGGTTGGATGAGGCCTTGAGCAACCAAGTCTAGCTGAGAGGCATCGCTGCCCCTGGCAGGATGTTGGAGTAATGATCTCTGAGGTCCCTTCCAACCTGAGCCTGTGACTGTATGATTAATCAAACTGCCTCCAGGAACCTCCCTTTACAGAGGCAGAAAGAAAGAAATTGAGAAACGGAAACACCATTTTCATCCACTAGGAGCAGAACAACTTTCCTGAAAGTCTCTGTCATGTATCTTCACCCTTTCCTTTTGATAAAGCCTCATGTTTTCAAAGATACCAATCTGTCCCTCTGGTGAAGGCAGCGCACATGGGAGTCAGGGCTGGCAGCAGTGGGCTGTGGCTGCTGCAGGGAACCGACACAGAAGAGGTGGAATGTTGAGTTCAGCCATAGAGGAGAGCTTTGTACTCCAGCCGAGGCCTTCCCTTTCCTTATGAGCTCTGAAGAGCTGGTATGCTCCACTCTGCAACCAGCTTACAGTGTGTGCTGCTCCTTTGAGCTGGAAACATGTAGATGAGTCTTCACTCTTGATTAGAGAGAAGAGCGCTCATTGCATTAGGTCAAACTGTGTCCTCATTCATGTCTACGAGCCCCATGGGAGCAAATGTGAGCAGCCTAGCCCAAAGGGGCATGCTGGGCTTTTGTCACCTCACGCGTGTGTATTCTGTGAGTCTGGTGGTTGCCAGACTATATTTTATTGAGCAGTCAGTCAAGATAGATTTGTTCAACCGAGCCCAGCCAGGCTTTCAGTGTAGAGAGACACAGCACTTGTCGTCAGCGCTGAGGTAGCTTACGGTACAGATTGTGTTTTGCTGCCTTTCTGTAAAAGATCACTATGAACTGCAAATCCAGGAGGCACAGCACCATTTGGCTCCTTTCACAGAGCAGCTCCTGAAAACAGCCTCCAATTTTCTACATCTCATTGTCACTGGGTGGCAGTGGCATACCCTGCCTCAATTCCTGATATATTAATAACCCAAAGACTGGTAACGCTGGAGCATTAATGTGCTCTGAACATGCTCCGTAGCCCCAAATCTGTTGGTGGTTGTGAAAAGCAGGATAAAATGACGTAGTCAACTTAATTTAAATTGAAGGCAGATCTTTAGTGTGAGATTTGCCCATTTTAGTTCCTCCAGTTACTTGGGATCTCTATTCCACATCCGTTCAACAAAGGTCTTAAAAATCAAAATTTGTGCTGTAGGGTTGGGTTTTTTTGCTGATAAAACGCCCATAAAATTCATCCCCACCAGCAAATTTTCCTTACGAGGGTTGGAGCAGCCACTTGCCAACACATATTTAGGGTTAAGGATTTGGCCAGAGGGCTGAGTGATCACAGAATACAAAGGCTGCACAGTTCCCAGTTAGACAAAATGTGTGAAGCTCAACTTTACGCAGAGGTCTTTGGTACGAGCAACGTGGTTTCTGCTCTTACAGGGATGACTAAATGCAACTCAGCTAATGGCATTTTCCTCCAAGAGCTTTCTGACACCATGTTATTAGTTTCCCCATTACACCAAATGGTGCAAAACTGGGATATGCAAAGAGATCTCTAGCAGCACCAACCAACATGTTCATCTGGGGCAAGGGATCACAGAGGGAGCTTCTTTAAGGTTGCATCACACTTATTGCTTCCTGTCAAGTGTGGGTTTGGTAGCCAAACAAAAAAACTCCTTGTTCAACATATTGTGGAACTTATTAGAAGTTTACATAGCTTCCATCACATTTGTGCAGGTATTAGCAGGAACTTCCAGCCTTTCTCCAGCTCTGAGCTGATGCACAGCAGGTAGCAACAAGAAATAATCTTCCTCTTTGTTATTTGCTGCTTTCAGCCAAACCCAAAATATCTTCAGTTAATACCAGTCATTCTTAGAGGATAATAAATTTACATTTGGATTCCACTGCCAGAATTGCTTTCATGTGCCAGCCCCACATACGCTGAAGGGGAACACAGAAAAGTCAGACTTTATTTTTTCCAATAAAGACAAAAAATACTTTATTGCTGTTGATGTGATTTGTGTGCGTGTCCTTTTCTTCTCATAAATACTGCATTTTGTGTCTAACTCAGTTGCATTTCAGTCAAATGATCCCTTGGATAACTGCTGTGAGTTTTAGAAAGACTTTCCTTTGGTTGGGGGTTCAAATGGGAAAATTTAGGCTGGGTGATCCAAAATAAAAACCCAAATGGAATTTTGGGGTGAAGGCAAAAAGAGGGAGACAACAACCATCCTTTAAGCCAGACTCCTGCTCAGTGTGTGTCCCTGACTCACTTTCTCCCACAGCCCACTTCTCGCTGTCTGCTTCGCTGCCTCCTGTGGAGTCCCGGGCATCGCCCTGCTGACACTGGGAGTAAACCCCCTCACTGGGGCCCTGGGAGCCTTCAACATTTTCCTGTACACATGCTGTTACACACCCATGAAGAGGATGAGCATTGCCAACACGTGGGTGGGAGCTGTCGTTGGTGCTATTCCCCCCGTCATGGGCTGGACCGCAGCTACTGGTAGCCTCAATGCTGGTGAGTACGAAACCGTTGTATCCGGGCAGGCAGTTGTCAGCATCACCTCTGGGACAGCTAAACCCACCTAAGGCAGGAAACCTTGTTCCTTGTGCTTGTGGAGCTGATGCTGCTTGCAAAGCAGATACATTCTGCTTTTTGCTGTGCCAAAGTCTGCTGCAGCTGAGTACCATAAGGACTGTATGGGTTGGCACGATGGCATAATTCTCCTTACAGGGATGTTTCAAGGACTGATAAAAGACTGTATCCGATTCATTGCAGTTTAGACCATCTTAAAATAAATCCACAAGGAAAAACAGCATCGTTGAGGTTTGCATGGAAGAAAATGTTATGTAATTTTGGGATTAAAACTGTACCCAGTGAGATCCAACTTACAAATGAGGAGCTTTCATCTGGAAAAGTCCCAGATGTGTTTATTACTATCTTTCCACAAGCCAGAAAATATCCTAGGAAGATTAATTTAGTGGTGTATTTCTTAATTGCCCACTTCTAATTCTAAAGTTCTAAATGTTCCTCCCCACGCCCGCCTTGAGAAGCAAATGAAAAATTCTATTTTGGTAACTGTGAACCATTTTTACATCCCTCATAAAACACTGATCTCTTCAGCAGCTAAACTCTGACACAATTAGGGCTTGTTTTTCCTGCCAGCTAGAAACTTAAGAATCAAAGTGGCTCTACATAGTTACATTCTGAAGAAACTAATAAAGTTAAATTAACAGGTCTGTTAAGGATTGTTTTAGCACACACTCATCTCACAGTGTGGTGTATTTAAGGCTTCAATAAGATTTTCAACAACACTGCTTTTAACCAGGAATTACTAGAATCTGGGCAAACCCCATCCTTCCTTTGTGCTGCACACTTCTTATAAAGTCTGTCCGACTTGGCTGCGTGTGCGAGTTGTGTTACGCAGCTCTTCCAGAGTGAGGATGAAAGGGTTTGTGGGGTTTCCTTACACAAGTGTAGTACTGCTGGATAAACAGGCGCTCCTCTGGAAGTATTTTTTGTATTTAGACCTACAACTGCTTGTATGTGTGTATTTGTAGGGTTTCACTGTAAAAGATATCATTAGAAGCTCTGTATTTTGAAGGAAAATTTAATTAATTAAAACCACAGAATACACATTTTTAAGGGTGGTACCATTCTGGTAGCAGTTGCCTCAATCTTGGATCTTATGTTGTTTAGGGAGCAATAGGACAAGGGTAAAGGTTTGAAGCTGGAAAAGGGCAGATTGAGGCTGGACAGGAGGAAAAAGTTCTTAAATCTGAGGGTGTGAGGATCCCTGGAACAGGCTGCCTAGAGAAGAGGTAGAGGCCCCATCCCTGGAGTCATTCAAGGTCAGGCTGGATGGGGCTTTGGGCAGTATGCTCTGGTGAGTGATGTCCCTGCTTGTTGTAGTGGGATTGGACTAGATGACCTTTGGAGGTCCCTTCCAACCCAATACTTTCTATGATTCTATGATTTATATGTTTTCTGTGTTGGCTTTGGCATCTTTTTGCAGAAATGCTGTGAAGAGGGGATTCTCATGTACCCAGGCTTCAGAGTCCAGCCTGGAGGTGCTGCAGTATAGAGCTTGCTCTCTCCAAAAGCCTTCGCACTACAGACTCTCACAGCTCAAATTTGAGCCCCTGGTTTTACATTGGCACCTAAACTACTGCAGCTACAGCCACAGCCCAGCACGTTAGAGTAACCTGGCACTGATTTTCATTAAGTCATCAAGTTACAACCTGCTCTCTGAGACCTGTTCCACAGAGCTATGCTGTCCCTGCACAGGACAAGCTCTGCCTCTCCCATTTGCAGCTGAGATGTGGTTATGTGTCCCTGTGCCAGCTCTGCTGTGGAGAGGATAACCTGCACGATGCCATCGGAGGGAGATGACTTTAAACCACCTAAGCAGACTTGCCAGCGCATGATCTGTGCAACCCAGTGTTGCATTGTTGGTTCCAGGTAGCTCAAACTTCCTACAGTCACCTCACAGTCTGTGTCAGTGAGACTAGGCAGCTTGTTTAATAGAGAAAGAAATGTGACTGGGCTGGTACTGGTCTCTGTAATGAATTTCATGTGGAGAGAGTCCTGAAAACAGTAACCAGTATGGAACATTTTAGTGGATTTTCAGTATTAACCCAAAAGAAATCCCTGAAAAAGCCCCCACAAACACCTTTAGAAAGAAAAGAGAGAAACAGCAGAAAAGCACAGCAGTGTAGACTTATTTTTGGTGTTAAACATCTGACTGTTACAAAGGAAATAGTTCAGCCCCTGGCAGCATGAGTCCCTCACAGGGTTGCAGGGAGCATCCACATGCACACACAGACCGCAGGCAGCCTCGCTCCAGCCCCTGCTCCAGTCAACCCCTGCTCCAGCCAGCCTGCCCTCAGTTGCCCAACTCATTAATAGTGTGTAATTAGCTTGGAGACTTAAACTAGTTTTAGGTAGAGGTGTGAAAATACATTTGCACCTCATTTAAAAAAAAAAAACAAACCCCAAACCAGATCATTGCACTCAATAACAAAGAGGAATGTGAGGGAAGGGAGGTAGAAGACTAATGAGAAGGAAGGTTCTCACTGCTCCACTGGTGGGGTTTTTTGTGTTTATGTTTTCCTGTGGATTTTCTCTCCTTGTAATGTTCTCACAGCAGCCACATTGTTGCTGGGTGTAGGGAAAACAATATTTAAGTGTAGCCCTTTCATTACTGTTTGAGGGGGGTCAGTACCCCGGGACAGCAGGTCTGCATCACCACAGGAGTTCTGTAACATCAAGGTTTGACTACATGAGCTTAAAGGTCTCTTCGAGCAAAAGAGATTCTGTGATTCTGGTTGTTTGAGAGAGCTGGAGGTGATTCCTACATTCTGATTCCAGAGCTGGTACCAAAGTGTCCAAAGATTGGAGCAGTGCTGTCTTAATTTGTCCTTATTTAATTTATAACTTTATTTCAAAAATTACTCCCTCGACAGTTTCTTGCGCAAGAAACAAGAAGCAACTATCACATATTTTCATATAAAAATCTGAGATCCTTATCTTTCCAATGATGCAAACACAGGTGCTGGTATTCCATACATCACAGGACTCCTGCGGATCTTGCGGTGAGGGGGATTGGACTAGATGGTCTTTCAAGGTCCGTTCCAATCCCTGATGATTCTATGATTTCATGATTCCCAGCGATCCTTGTTCCCATTTCTGATCCCAATAGGTAACTTCAGTTTTATGCTCTTCAGCCTCATTGAACATCCTGCCCCCAACCCTGGATTTTTGCCAACATAATTTAGGGAAACCTTTCCATTTTAAAAGCCAAAGATAAGGTTATCTCTGGGAAGATGTGGAATCCTTTGTTGTGGGTTTGGGGATGGCAGGAGTGGGGGTTTCTTGGTGGCAGCTGTTTGAAACTGCTGAAAGATGGGGAATGCTAACATTTCCTCACTGGGGGAGCCAAGTGCAGGTGAGATGGTCAGAGGTGGGTGATAAATGCAATTAATCACGTGGATATCGCCACCACGTATCTGCTGTGTTTATGCAGAACCTAACTGCTAGCCTGTGATTTGCAGGAAACTGTTTGTTTCCTTGAAAGCCCATTTCATTGCTCCTTTGTGGGACTGCTTCTTTCCAAAGAGCTTTGTTTTAGTAGTAAATCTAGATGCCCTTTGATTATTTCTCCTGGTTTCAAAGGAAGGACTATCAGGAAAAGAATGAAATTCACATAGAGCCTGAAGTGATAGTGTAACAGCCGGAAAAAGATGGCAGAGCTTGGCCATGCATCCTGCTGTGCCAGACCCTCCTGCACAGGACCAAAGAGCAGGTCCAGGCAGCTCTTGGAAGAAACAGAGCTGTTTGCTTTGGCATGTGAGAGGCTCAACCTCTTCATGCTTTCTTCTTAACTGCTCTGATGCCACGGCTTGCTTGTTAGAATTCTTTGCTGTCCATTTAAACCTGTTATTTCCAGGTAGTGGAGAAATTGGAGCTGCGGTAACTGTTTCCAAGGCCAATACCCTTCATTTTGGCTTTTATGTTTTGCTCTTCTTCCATCAACTGTCCTGCGCTTGGGCAGGCTTGACCCTGGCCAGTGATATCAGAGTCTTGGAGCAGAGCAATTCAGTGCCACAGCCTTGGTACAAACCACCCAGTTAGATGGAACTGACAAGCTGGGGTCCTCAACATAACATGCTTATCAGTTAAGGGGATTTATTGTGAGTAGGTGGCAGTGGCAGGAGCAGATAAGAGTCCCAAAGACTTTGCAGCCCCAAGGTGGCCTGGAGCCATAGGTATTACTGCACCAAAGAATGTTTATCTCAAGAGACTATTTAGTTTATCTCTGATGCTCCACTTCTGTTCTTCTTTCCCGAAACAGCATCTTGGACTCATTTCCATTCATTTTCAGAAATTTGAATAATTCCTCGGGCTGTGGAATTTTATAGACTGGGTATCAACTGTGATCATTGGAGGGCTTATTTTTAAATTGCCTTTACTTTGTAATTCAAATCGTGTTGTATGGTAGACATTAATTATGTCAGCCAACATCTATTTACAAATGGGGATTTCAAACTCGGCAGTTCTTATCAGCTGGTGACATTTGGCAGATGGATGGTTTCAGTAACAAAACAGAAAAAAGAATAGAGAAGGGGGGTGTCTGCCCAACCTGTCAATGGCTGCAGACCCTCGTACCTTCCCTGGTGTAGCGCTTGTCTGTGAGGAGGGGAGAGAGCAAAGCAACAGCTTAATTGCATGCAGAACGAGCTTAGAGATCTTTGTGTCCCCTCCAGTTAAGCACTTTGAGCTCCCAAAGCCCCTTGATGAGTTAGCGTGTCTGGGAGCAGCCGCCTGCTGAGCAGGGCAGCTCCATCGTTCTGGCTGCAACCCCCCTCTAGAAAACTCAGCTTTTTAGGGTTTCCCTTCTCAGATGAAAGACGGTGGTCTGCTGCAGAGGAAACAGCGGTGTTCATGGCACTGACAGATGAGAATTAGAAACTGAGACCCAGCAGTGTGCTTTGTAGGGTAAGAACTGTACAGACTGAGGCAGAGGGACAATCCAAGTCAGCAGCTGGTCTGATTTCAGAACAAAAGCCAGTGGCTATATTTTATCTCCTTTCCATCCTCACAAGAGACAAAATAAGTGGCTGTTTCACTCCTGGAGTACCTGGGGGTATCAAGCCCATGAATTCACAGCAGCGTGCCCTTACCCATTTCCCTGCCCCATGCCTGGTGATGGCAGCTTGGGGACGAACTGTGCCCTGCATTAGAAGTGGAGTGGGGTCTGCAAGACGGATTCCCACCCTGGGGCTCTGTGGGAGCCTGGGAGAAGTGGCTCATGTGAAGTTCCAGTGTGGTTCTGTTGGTTTGCTGAGCCTGTGCTTTTATCAGAGACTTCCTGATTTTCACCTTACCGAACAGACTCACTCGTTTTGTGGCATTTGTTGCTGGGGTTAGCAAAGAGGAATTAAGTACAGTCTTGTTGTTTGGCTTCAGCCTTGCCTGAAAGGTGTTTGCTTGTGAGGCTTTGGGCTGCACTAACCTGTGGTGTGCTGTGCAAAAGGGGTCAGTGCCTCTGTGTCTCCCTGTCCACACAGCTTTTGTTCATGTGCCCAACTTACCGGGGGCCATCTGCTTCCCTCCTGTGAAAAGCAGCAGCCAGGAACACTCCCTCTTGAGGTGAAAAACCCCACTGCCAACTTCATTTCCCATTCGTAGTGGACACCGAGGACCATCCTTTTGTTTCGCGGACAAGCCACATGTACGGCCAACATCCCCTTCCCTTTATGCTCTGTGGCAGAGCAGTCTATTCCAGCCTCGAGACGCTGCTGTTCCACAAGCCTTTTGTGCCATCTTTCAAAAGCAGCAGCTATTGAAACCCATGACCATGAAGCTTTTGAGTTTCCCAGTGTTTTCTTCCTCTCCCTTCGTTTACGTGACCGGATAACCTTGAAGGCGCCGGCAGGGCCATGGGTGCCCACACTGACAGCTAGGACCATTGTCTGCAGCTCAGAGACCTTGTGCAAAGCATTAGCAGCAATCCTTCTCCTTTTCTCCTTCTCAAGGCTGCTCGGCTACTCCCAGGGCACCCAGCACAAGGGGTAGCATTTGCTCTTGTTACGCAGTGGGAACAGAGGTGCTGGTTGTTGTCCCTCTGTGGTGCCGGTTGTTGTCTCGCTGCGGTACTGGTTGTTGTCTTGCTATGATGCTGGTTGTTGTCTCGCTGTGATACTTGCCTAGGAAATGTTGCAGCAAAAAAGCAGAGGGGAACTGCATCACTTTAGTGAAAGGTCATGACTAGATGCTTCCCAAACAACTACAGGCAGCCTGTTCCAGGGATGCACCACCCTCAGATTAAAGAACTTTTTCCTCATGTCACAGAATTAAAGAACATTAGGGATTGGAAGGGACCTCCAAAGATCATCTAGTCTAATCCCCCTGCCACAGCAGGATCACCTAGATCCAGCCTCACAGGAACACATCCAGGTGGGTTTTAAATGTCTCCAGAGAAGGAGACTATGCAACCTCCCTGGGCAGTCTGTTCCAGTGCTCTGTCACCCTCACCATAAAGAAGTTCCTTCTTTGATGTGGAACCTCCTATGTTCCAGCTGACAACCATTGCATCTTCTCTTATCATTAGATGACACTGAGAAGTGCCTGGATCCATCCTTCTGACACCCACCCTTCACATGTTTATAAACATTAATGAGGTGACCCCTCAGTCTCCTTTTCTTTCCGCTAAGGAGACCCAGCTCCTTCAGCCTTTCCTCATAAGGGAGATGTTCCACTGCTTCATCTTTCTGGCTCTGCAGTGGACTGTCTCAAGCAGTTCTGTGTCCTTCTTGAACTGAGGGGCCCTCATCCTATCATTACAAAGACTTGAACAGGCTCAGCATTCTCCACAGGACTGTTTGGGGGACTCTACTATCTGGAGCATTTTTGTCCTCAGGTCACTGATCCCAGAGTGGATCCCAGGACAAGAGGCTATTGCAACCTGATTGCTCTGGTCTACTGTCCATGTGGTAACCAGCAGTGAGAGTTTACACCCTAAGAACTATCTGCTAGTTTCTGCTGTTAGTTGCAGCAGTAAAGCAGAGGGGAATTGCATCACTTTGGTTTAGGGTCATGACTAGATGTTTCCCAAATGACTTTGGCTTCATAATCACAAATTAAGATGGAAATGTTGTAGACATTAATCCCTTCTTTACTGCCAAAGGCAACAGGAAAAGTTAAATAGTAGGTAACGTTTTTCCTCAGGAGTGATGGTATCAGGGCAGGATCTGGAACTCCTGTAACTGGAGGCCAATTGATTTACCCAATCACTGGAACAAGCTGAAAAGAAGGGCAGGAATTATTGCCCCTTCCAGCTCTCCTTTACAAGCAGAAAATGTCACCTCAAGCCTAGCAAACCAGTCATTACGCATCGGGGCTCTGCAGATGAGTTATGGATATGATTCTCCAAACCACTCTGATTGTTTGTACCAGCTCCCCCACATAATCCTTCGGATGTTTAGTGTTCGAGTGTGAATCAGCAATGCACAGCAAGTCTCTGATGAGACTTCAAAATCTTTCTTTACCCCCAAAATTGCTACACAGTCAGAAATCTCCAGGGAGGATTACTCTGTTAAACTTGTGAATGAGCACAAAATATAGAAAAGAAAAGCTTTGGGGTCAGATCCAGTGTGTTTTCTGACAGCTTTAACATCCTGGAAAAATCATACAGGACTACAGTGAAGAGTTTTGGACTGAATCTGTGACATTTCCTATAGAAAAGGTGAAAAATGCAGGCTGAGTCAGCGCAGTTGCTTGCAAGCAGGTGGATACAGCTGGACCAAGTCAAGTCTCTGAGCTCTAATCTACCTTGTCTGGATTAAAGAGGAGTAATTTGTTCAACATCTTTTTGGGGAGGAGAGCCAGTTGTGTGCTATCAAGTAAAACGGTGTGCGGTTGTTTCCTGACTCCGATCCATTAAAAAGCTGAGCTTAGTCTACCAGAGCCTTCCCCTCCTGACAGCAGCCAAACTCATACCAGTTTCCTAGAGACAAAAGGCCGGTGCTTTCCTCTAAGAAGTCAGGGAGCTACCAAGGTCTGGAAATAATTTTAAAATTCCTTCACATTATTCAAGGCAGAAGAATTACTCAAATGGTGCTTTAAGCAAAACAGCGTTTGGAGGTTGCCAAGGCAGTAAACACCAGCTTTGAGAAATGCAGTAAGATTTCAACATCTGTTTTGGAGCTGATATTTTAACCATTCCATGTTTATTTTAATGCCTGATTGGCCACTTCCCAGTCATACACATGGAGCATCAGAGCAAAGATAGAAGAAGCAGGTCCGTTCTTGAATCCGTGCTACAGGTCAGCCCGCCCGCCTTAGAGTTTTTGTTTTGTTAAGTTAATCAGGGTTTGTGCTGTCTAGAGCTTGAAGGTGATTCTATGATTCTATGATAGGAGAGGTTTGCGGAACACGATGTGCAGGGAAGGCACTGTGTGTTATCTGAAGAGCAGCGAGAAGGACAAGAAGAAACAACTGCCTGTGTTTTCAAGAACATAATGTCAGGATAACAGTCTGTGCAGATAACCTTGGTCATGTTTGTCTCAACTTGTGCCGACAGGCCCACGATCATCTGCCTGCCCACACTGGGTGGACCCAAGTTGTCCTTGTTCTGGAGACTGGTGCTCCATGTGTCATGTGAGGAACATCTGTTTAGCCTGGAGAAGAGGAGATTGATTAGAGACCTTATCACTCTCTGAGCTACTTGAAAGGAGGGTATGGAGAGACAGGAGTTGGTCTGTTATCCCTAGTGGCCAGTGATAGGATGAGGAGAAATGGCCTTAAGCTGCATTCTTGAAAGAGTTGTCAGACACTGGAACAGCCTGCCCAGGAAGGAGGTTGAGTCCTCATCCCTGGAAGTGTTAAAGAGTAGATGTTGCATTGGAGGGCAGGATTTAGTGGTGGTGATAGGGCTAAGAGAAGATTGGAGTTGATGATCTTGAAGGTCTCTTTGAGACAAAACTCATCTATGATTCTATGATCAAAACACTGTGCTCCAGCCTCTTGTAGCTCAAATACTTTTCTGCTTGGGAAGAACTTCCCTTCAGATGTTTTTGAGAATTTCAATGAGATCATCCCAAACCGTTGTGCCTGGTGTAAGGCAGAGAGCTAAAATCATTCAGCTGTGGGTGAAATTATTGCTACAGATCCATGTGCCAGCTATACGAAGTATGAAGTTCTTTCATGCTGGCAATACCTTTTATCATCAAAGAAGCAAATTTCAAATCACTGCTTAAGAGAGTGGTGTCCTCAGCATGGGACAGGCAGGCAGGATTTAGACGTTGCCTGTGCCCTTTGGCAGATGAATAAACAAGTTGGCAGTCCTTGGGCTGCTTTACATGAATGAAACAGTTTGCTGAGAGCGGGCCATGACAGTGCGTGACTGGCACTGATAGCTCAGCAGCTGAGTGTGCCTACTCTTTCTTGAGTAGGTGCTGTATAGAGTCCTAGAATGTATTGGGTTGGAAGGGACTTCCAAAGGTCATCTAGTCCAACCCCACTACAACAAGCAGGGACATCACTCACACAATCAGATTGCCCAGAGCCCCATCCAGCCTGACCCTGAATGGCTCCAGGGATGCTCTGCCACCTCTCTAGGCAGCCTGTTCCAGGGATTCCCCACTCTCAGATTCAAGAACCTTTTCCTCCTCTCCAGCCTCAATCTGCCCTTTTCCAGCTTGAAACCATGACCTCTCATCCTGTTGTTACATAGACTTGAACAGGCTCAGTGTCCTCTACAGGACAGTTTGGAGGAGCTTTTTGTGTCAGGGGCACTGATCCCAGGAAGGACAGGACAAAAGGCTGTTGCGACTTGATTGTTCTGCTCTATTCCCTGTGTGGTAACCAGCAGTGAGAATTCACACCTTAAAAACGATCTGCCAGTTTCCTGCTTTAAGGTGCTCTTGGCACGGAGATCATTGAGGTCATCAGTATTGTGTCCAGTTCTGGGCTCCTCAGTTCAA
>VXBP01002721.1:11539-26566 GCA_013400115.1 Rhinopomastus cyanomelas | reverse complement strand
GCTTCTATGCAGTTCCTTTCCTGCAGAGCACACTCACCGGGGCAGTGAGTCTTTCGGTCGAACCTCCCACCTTCTCCTGGCTTCACCTTCTCATTCCGGCCTCCTTTACTGACCTTCTTTTCGCAGGAAATCGGAGCCTGAGAAGGTCCCTGTTCGGGCGCCAAATGCGGGAAAATACCACATGGACTCCACCCAAATCAGTATGATTTTCTAGTAGAAGCCGTTCTAGTGCAAAAACCCAAGAAATATATACTCTCCTGCTTAACACTGACTGGTTCGTTTAAACACCGAAACAACCCGTGCCGCAATCCTATTGGCCATCGCAGCTGTCCGTGCAGCATCCACGGCAATGTTATTGCTGTCTCTCGTTTCTTCCGCCGGTGGATAGCCCTAGACAAAGGCTGCGACCCGCACTCATCGCCACACTTAAGCCAACCATCAACATCTATTCACATGTCAAAATGCTCCAACTGTCCCTGCACTCACAACAATGATTCCACAGAACCCAGTGTCTCCAACAGCTGTGCATATATATATATATATTATAGTGGATGCAAAACTTTGCAGAAACTGAGGCACCTGAGAAGACAGGATGACAAAACTTGGTATTATTGGGTATTCTTGCTAATGGTTCACTAACTATTAACAATTACTAACAATTGCTAACCATTAATAACACATAGAAGGATATAGATGTTTGTAACAGACCCTATGAAGGAGTTTGGTTAAAATTGGTGGTTGAAGGCGAACGGAATGGGTAAAATCCAGAATTAGAGTGGGATTGTCTTCCAGGGGTGTATGCGCCATTATGTGTGTATGTGCATGTGTGTACGTCAAGTTTTATGTAATGTGTTCAGCATTTCATTGACAGGTTTGTGAAAGCTGTATTTATAAACTAACCTCCAAAGCCTTGATCGTACAAAAAGAAAAAGGGGGAATTGTTGCAGAGTGGCTAAGAGAAAAGGAACATGGATCAATAGAGGCATACAATTCAGGCTTTGAGCAGGAACAGTTAGAAGTGAATTAGGCCTGGTGGGACGAAAGCCATGGGAAGCAGCCGGTGTGATGATTGAACACTGAAGATAGCATGGACAACAAGATTATGACCAAGGATGTAGCCAAGGACTCAGCAAAAGTCTTGCAACATTGTATTGAGCAAGGCCAAGGTGCTAAGACAGTATGCTTTTGTGACTTGTAGTCAGAACAGAGTTTGATTGTTCATATGGTATCAGGTCCTTTGACCAATAAAATGCTTGAAATAGTTATGTCAATCATATAGCGATAGACTAAAGAACCAATAAGCTTAGAACACGCAGTTAAGCCTAATTCTATATAAACTAATGTTTAGGTGTAATAAATGGGACATCATGCTTGCATGAAGCTGTATCTCGTCTCTCAATCGTAGCCAATGGGTAAGTCGCGCGTGATGCGCTGCACTTCCCTTCCCCTAAAACCAACACAAAACCGAAGTTCCCTGTAACCCCACCCCATACCCCTCCCTATGGGGCTGCAGCACCACGGGTGCTCACACGGGGGCGCCCTAGGACCGAGCAGTGCCCCAGCAGCGCCCGAGCCCCACCCCCTCCCCAGCCTCCCTGACCCCGTCTCTCACGAGTTTAGGTTAAAATTGTTTTACATGTAAAATACAAACATATGGATCTGGGGAAACAACATTTCCTGCCCCCCCAGCTCTAGGAGACCTCTAGGGGCTACAGGACCACACGGGAGGGGATGGGAGTTGTACTGTGATCCCTTCCCCCAAAAATGCCCTTTGCGGGGTAAAGTGGAAACCCTCATACCTTACTGGGCATGAGTGAGGTGGCCATCACTGTCATAGTGGTCATTAAGGGTCACACAAAGTCACCCCCTCAGTAGTGGTCAAAGCCCTGCGTGGAGGGGGTTGTCTCCAGGCCCAAGGTGTTACACAGGGGGTCTCACGTCTTGGGGATGGGTCATTCAGGTCCCTTGGCAGGGATCTCAGAGTGTAGTGGTGGTCCCAGGCTGGAACGCGGTTGTAGCCAGTGGAGGGCCCTAGGGAAGAAGAGTCATGGGGGTCCCCAGCTGTGGTGGGGTCAACTTGAGAATGGCAGTGTTGCCCCACCTCCAGCAGAGTTGGGATGCAGCTAGAGGATCTCTGTGGTCCCTCCCAACCCAACCCCCGTGTGACTGTATTTGAGCTCTGAACTGGGGCCTTCCCCCTTCTTTGGGAACCATCCTGTGGGGACAGTTCACACAGCACCTCCTCCTCTTCCTCTGCCAAGAGGTTTCCAGTGGAGGAAACTCCAAAAGGTGGGGCACCTTCCCCACCTCCTTCTCTGGGGAAGATACTCACACCCTCCCTGCAGTAACTGCCCGGTGTCAGGGAGCAGGACAGCAGGAGGGAAAAGGCAGGCCGTCTGCCCCAGCAGCACCACTAGGACAGGCTGGCACAGGCAGCGCTGAGCGCTGAGCGGTCACTGTTTCCCTGGGCTCGTTCTAGGGCCAGAATCGTGAAGGGACTTGATCACCCGCTCCTTTGGGAGAGGAGAGAGGCCCCCAACATCAACCCTCCTGCATCAGCTGGGCATCAGCGAGAACCTCCCTGCACAGAGGAGACCAGCGTCAGCTGGGCAGTGGCCGCAGGGCCCAGCTGTGCCCACATGTCCTTGAACCAGCAGGGAGCCCACCTGGAGCCGCAGCAGCCGATGGTCTGCCCCATCCTGTAGGACACAAGAGCCCTGGACAGGAGGTGACAGCAGTGTCAGGAGTGGGGCCTCTCATCAAAGGCAGTTACTTGTGGGCTCTGCTGGTGCTTCAGACAGATTTATGGGCAGCACTGCAAGCCAGTAAAGAGTGACCACTGGCTTTGTAACAGTCAGCTGGAGAAATACTCCAGTTCATGCTGGGGACTCCGTGGGACAGCTCGCTGCATTCCACATCTCACCAGTCTCATGGACACCAAAATGCCATAACTTTGGAGACAGTGATAAAGGGAACAGGAGGGGAGCTTTTCCTGGTGAAAGTCTGTGACTCCCAAATCAGACCTAACTTGGAGGAACTGGCCAAAGAATTCTGTCATATTTTCTGTCATTTGCCTCCCGCAAGGCAAATACATTCTGAATCTATCAAGTATGAAACAAATCACCTCTGTGTGCTCAAGGAATGATTGCAGTTGTCCAGTGAAGTTGCAAACACAACTTAGAACACCCTTCCCAGGTGCATTCTCCCTTTTGTGTCTGTGCAGAGCATGAAAACAACCTCATCCACCAGAGACCCGCGGTGTTGGCAAACAGCAGGAGAAAGCTCAGGGGAAAATGTAGGCATCACCTGTGGCTGGACATTGCATTGGCTGTGGAGCAGTGATGAGACAGATGGGGAGCAAGAGTGACTTCTCCAGAAGGTTGTGTCTGTCTCCCTTTGGATCACATGTTTGGTGGCAGGCACATCCTTAGAAACACGCTGTAAAACATCACACAGACCAGCCACCAGCTTGCCAGCGCTGCCACAGACCAATTCTGCTGGAGAAATCAGATGAGGTGAAATCAGATGTCCCGGTGACCTGGGGACATGCACATCCCACAAAAAAGAAGAGGCTGGAGGATCCCCTCTGCCCCTGCACTTTGAACACTGCAAAATGCCCTTGGCCAGGGGACTGCAGAAGAGCCAAATGGTTCCCCAAAGGACAGGGCTATCACATGCAGCTACTGAGCACAAAATGGTCTCTGCTCACAGATCAGACACCTGGGTGAGCACTAGCAAAAAGACCAACATGTGAGATCTGCTGGACATATCAGTCCTGCACTCAGGCGCAATCCAAATCTTTATGCTGAGACACTCCTCCCACTAGCAGAAAGCACCACTTTTCACAAGGACACTAAGCTGTTGGGGGCAGCCAGTACTTTGTGGAAACTGCGCTGTGGTTCTTAGAAATTGCCTTTCCCTCCTCATGGCTGGATTCGATCTCTCCCAAAGGTAACATCCAAAGGGGAACCCAGCAGAACCTGCAATCGATTCATTGTCTTCACTTTTACTTTGTGTCCTGTCATGCCTTCCCCCTGCCTTCTTGGTGACCCCTTTCAATGCCTTGATCAGCACAGCACTTAAGGATGGTCCTGTTGAGTTCATGAGGTTTGATGAGACTCGCATGTGGTAGAAGTTGGGAGAGTGGCTGAACCCCTTCTGGACCCACTCCTAAATTCTTCAATCACTCTCATTGGCATGATGCTGGCACCTGACCGGGACATCCCGCCTTGCCTCAGATGCAACTGTCAGTGCAGACATGTGCACTAACATGGAGCTGATTAGACCACTGTGATATGACCCAGTGCAACACGGTCACCACAACAGCTCCAGCTACTGCCATGATGACCGTGTTTGTCATGCAGCAAAGTAGGACTTGATGGGATAGTTCAGTAAACAGGAAATACCAGGAACATCTCTCTCAGAGGAAAACAGGGTTGACCTTGATTCGTCAAGACAAACATGTCCCAAGTGCTCTAATCTCATCCTGTGCTTCCAAGTGACATCACATCTTCCCCCAAATGTTGATTCTGGAAATGTTTCAGGGCAGAATCTCAGGTTTTGGTTCAAGTTTGTCAGGGGTTTTGCTCCTCACACACTCACAACAGATGTGTAAGGATACACATCCACATCCAATCCCTCGAGGAAAATGAATGCTAAAGCACACGCAGGGAGGTGGAGACAAAAGGTCTTCCGTTGGCCACTTGGATTTCCTCAGGGTCCTCGTGTGGGTGACTTGGCCTATTCACAAGACTTCTCTTCTGATGGGCAGGGCACATTTTCTGCTGTAAATGATTATGCATTTATTTGCTTCATTTGCTTTAAAACAAAATAAGGGGGGGCTGGAATATTCCATGAGACTCATCTCATGGCCATGAGAGGGACACAGATGACAAAGAAAGCAAGTCTCAGACACACTTATGTTTCCGTGCTGTTTGTGGGAAGCTGCAAACGGAAAGACACAAGGATTTGCCAGCATCTGCCGCTATTTTTTTAAAGAAGTGAGCATTTCCAGTCAGGGGCACTTTGGGAAGCTGGGCCCAGGCTTCCCTTCTGCAAGACAACACCCACCACAATGCAGAGTAGCCAGGAGAGAAGGAAAAGGAGAAGCAGCTCCTGGCTGGCTCTTGGTAGCAAAGCACTTGACCTGCCCTGCTCTAGGACCAAACTGGCAAAGCTGACACAAGCCCCTGGAGAGCATCTACTGTGCTGGACCCACCATGTCCCAGGGATGCCCTGAACTGAAGTGAGGTGCAGGCTCAAGGTCTTCAAGCCTCTTGTTCCATCAAGATTGATCTGGAGGGCCCAGATTTGCACTGAGACAACAGCTCCTGCACAACAGCCCAAAGTACTTCTTGCTGCCACCAGCAAGGCAACAAAGATACCCATGATGGTTAAAACTCTCTTCTGCTCCTGCAAGCAGAGGGAAAGAAACCACTTACAAATGGGCTCCAGCACCGCGCATGCATCTGGCTTCACATGAACCAGCACTGCATGTGGGTAAGAGGAAGAAGGCTTGGTCAGACTTACTACCAGTTCTCTGCCCATCTCTAGTAGCTGCCCCAAACCTGAGACCAGCTGGCCCAATGTCACTCACCCCTCAAGAGACCTTTGCTCCTCTTTTTTCTCTGCACCTTTGCCCTTCATCACTCAGTCACTCACCCCTTCTGCGTCCACACTTCTCATCTTTTCCCACAGCAGAACTCGGTGACTGATCTCAAAAAGCCCAATGACTCTCCTCTCACCTCCTAGAAGATTCCCCTGTCTCCTCCTCAGTAACCTACTAGCCTATCAAGGAGGTCCCTGAGCATCCCCTTGTCACCATGCATGTCCCGTGTTGCTCTCACCAGAGAATCTCTGCTCTGATGGACTCAGAATGCCTTTACTGTGCAGCAGCTGCTGCCCTGCAGGGTGCTCAAAACCCAGCAACAGTCCCCAAAGCCTGGAGGTGCTGAAAGGGACATCCGTTTAGGTCAGTCAGAGGGCAGAAAGAAGATGGAAAAGTGACAGCACATTAGGCAAAGAAAAGGAAGTGGAGCAATTAAAGACAGTGACCTATTACAGTCAGGGATTGCTAAGGAAACCCTAGCAAGTGACTAATTCCACTGCACTAGTTAACTCAGAGGCACACACAGAATCCAAGCGGCACACAGCTGCTTTTCTCAGCTATCACCACTTGCCACGGACCACATTTCCAACCAGGAAAACCAGTCACTTGCATCAAAGCCAGACCATGCTGGCAGTGAGGTCATTCATTCACGTTAGTCAAAGCTCTGAGGAAACACTAGGATGTCCCTTGCAATGTAACTCAACTACCCCTCGGCAGCAGTCGCTTGGCAAGGACACATCTTCCTCTTTGCTACACCAGAGCAAAAGCTCTTCTCAGCCACATCCAGCAACCTCCACTGAGATCAGCAGCAGCACTTTGCTTCTCCAGCTGCACAAATGACAGAAGGACTAAGTGCACAGCTGCCATGAGCACTCTAGCTCCGCACGCATGAGTGATGTCCTCATGCCACAACGCTATGTGTCAGTCATAAGCGTCTTTAGAGACAATTAGATTCCACCTGCACACCAACACTCTTGACCCATCTGATAGCTGCATTTTTCTTATTCTGCCACATTTCTGCCCTGACCTTGGATTTGCTGCAACATTGGCAGCTACAAAATGATGCACTGTGCAACATTTTCATGTGATTTTAACAAACTCAGGAACGCCAGTGCAAACAGAGCAGGTGGGTAGGGCCACCTACCTCTAGCTTGAGACTTCCCACTAGCTCATTTGCATCAGAAATACAGTCCCTTTTGAGTTCCCAACCTGATGGGTTAGGGTTAGGTTAGGGTTAGACAGCTGGATCTTAGCTACAGGTTCCCTGAGCAGAACAGCTGTGCAGCAGCTGGAATGTTCTTGCCTGCCTGTGTCTAAAAAGCCACCCAGAGGTCGGCAGGTAGTGGAAGCCTTACCCCAGCCTTTGCTCCCGTGCCTGATGTCCATGGCTGCTCAACACTTCTGCAGCATCATGACAGGCTGCAGTCATTGATTCAGTATCACCCAGAATTAGACAGACGGAATAGGGAACCACGATCCCTTTACCCTCCTCCTGGGTCAGGCAGCTCTTGCCTTCTGTGCTGCAGGGACACCTCAAGCTGGGACTTAGAATCATAGAATCATAGAATCATTATGGATCGGAAGGGACCTCGAAAGATCATCTTGTCCAATCCGCCTGCAACAGCAGGATCACCTAAACCAAGTCACACAGGAACCCGTCCAGTCGGGTCTTGAATATCTCCAGTGAGGGAGACTCCACAACCCCCCTGGGCAGCCTGTTCCAGTGCTCCGTCACCCTCGCCGTGAAGAAGTTCCTTCTCAGGTTGATGTGGAACCTCCCATGTTCCAGCTTACAACCATTGCCCCTTGTCCTATCACTACATGACACCGAGAACAGCCCAGTGCCGTCCTCCTGACACCCACCCCTCACATATTTGTAGACATTAATGAAGTCACCCCTCAGTCTCCTCTTCTCCAACCTAAAGAGGCCCAGCTCCCTCAACCTCTCCTCATAAGGGAGGTGTTCCACCTCTCTTATCATCTTTGTTGCCCTACGCTGAACTCTCTCCAGAAGCTCCACATCCCTCTTGAACTGAGGAGCCCAGAACTGGACACAATACATCAGGTGTGGTCTCACCAGGGCAGAGTAGAGGGGGAGAAGAACCTCTCTTGATCTGCTAACCACCCCTCTTCTAATCCACCCCAGGATGCTGTTGGCCCTCTTGGCCACAAGAGCACATTGCTGGCTCATAGTCATCTTGTTGTCCACCAGGACCCCCAAGTCCCTTTCCCCTACACTACACTCCAACTGGTCAGTCCCCAGACTTGAAGGGTGATTCTGTGATTCTCTCTTCTCTAAAGATGAGACTGTTCCAAGCTACCGTTACCATCCAGGGACTAACAAGATGTCCCCAGCTCTGGGGAAATCATTGCTTCAAAATTAACTCCAGACAGTTCAGTCTGGAGTGAAACATTTCTGACAGGCAGCCATGTTTGAAAGAAGTTTCCTTGACTTTTCTCAGAGCTCAATCAGGAAAAAGTAATGCACATTCCGAAGCTTTGGGTTGTGATTGCTGCTTGGCGGAGAAGACGCTGGCCATGACGTGTAGCACCTGCACCGTATCATTCGACACTTGAGCCAACCTTCGTTTGCCACACCCTCCCAGTCAGACTTGGCCACTGGGAATGCAATGGGAAGGTGTATTGTAGCCCAGGCTTGTGGCAGAGCAAGCCTTTGCAACAGCTAAAATGACAAGTACTCATCCCATCTCTAGAGACACACTGGCTCACAGAGCATGAGCCAAGACGTGAAACAAAGTGGAAAAGTAGCATCAGAGGACCTGCAAGACAGGCTACTGACAATGAATTGTGCTGACAAGAGGAACATTTGCAGCCCTTTGTTCCAGTCTTCTTCCAAGAGGTATAGGGAGTAATGCAAGACAGTCCCATCGTGCTGGCGAGAGAGGACGCTGGGCTCGTGTGAAGGGCTAGGCAACACACGGGATCTCCAGGTATAGAAAGCTTGCAAATTTCCCGTAAGCTGAGGAGATCCCAAAGGGTAGCCTCTACTCTGTGCAGAGCAGAGGAACAGCCCTGTAATGACAAACCATAAGTGCCCTGTAATGACCTAGCCACACCACAGGGCAGTCATCACCCTGTAACTGTGCAGTCAGCGGTTACCCTGTCATTGAAAGGAAGGCACAGAATGTTTGTGGAGTGCCAAATGCTGCTAAATATGGTTTGGGGGTTCTGGTGGGTGAGAAGTGGAGGAGGAAACACAAAAGTAGGTAAAAACCAGAAGGGTTCTTCCATTTGCCATTTTGCAACCACAATCAATTTATCCTTCTGCTCACAGGAACGCTTGGCCCCAAAGTGAGGAGCAAGTCTCCAAAACCTACCTGTCAGCAGTGCCACTTTTACGTGTCAGGGTGATGACCAACACTCCCCTGGCTGCAACCTGCAGCCTTCAGAGCAAGTAATACCACTCCTCAGAAAAATGTCCTCCACCTTGCTGCTACCATGACAGTGCAGTGGGCAGCGCTGGTGCCACTTTGTGGGCCACTGTGGCAATAGCTGGTCATGTTTGTGCTTTTCTGGCTGGATTCTGTGAAAGCAGTTGTCTTGAAAAGAACAACTGATGGGAAGATCCAGTTGTTGCACCTACAGGGCAGGCATCATGATGCTGAGATCACACCTAGTGACGACACAGTGGATGGTCAAGTGATTCTTATCTCAGAAATACCCCTGCTCATCCTCTGTTGTTGGAAGGAATCTGCAATGTCTGTGCAAGGGGACTGATCAGGAGCCACACCTGGCACAAAAAGTTTTGAAAGCTACACTTAAGGAGTCCTGGGAGACAAGTCAAGCTGGGAACTCATCTCAGCATCCACTGCAAGCGGGACTGAGTAGACTGTCTGCAGCTGGAGGTTCTGGTTTCTCAGCTCAAGCTCTTCTCTGCCATGTTTCCAGATGCCATGTTACTAGTTTCATCAGGTACTGTGCACCAAGAGTAGCCATGTTTTTCTCCTTCAGGAAAGGGGTTTAATGCCTCAGCAGCAGACTCTTTGGGGAAGCCCAGTGTTGAAGAGAGAGCCTGCTCCCTCAACGGACAGCAGAGAGGGCTGCTCTGTGCTTTCAAAGAGTACCAGTGGGAAGACTCCAACTACCAAGTCAAAGTCGATTTTTACAGAAGCCAAGAGTGGAAGGGAGGACTCCTGCTTTAGGCCACCTTTTGGAGTTAGTATCTCCTGGCTCTCTGGCTTCAGATGAGTTCTATTATAACTTCAAGATCTAACTCTTGGAACTGGGAGATGACATTACATGACCTTCACTTAGAATCATAGAATCACAGAATCATAGAATCATTGTAGATTGGAAGGGACCTCAAAAGATCATCTAGTCCAATCCCCCTGACACAGCAGGATCACCTAGACCAAGTCACACAGGAACACATCCAGTCAGGTCTTGAACATCTCTAGTGAAGGAGACTCCACAACCCCCCTGGACAGCCTGTTCCAGTGCTCCGTCACCCTCACCGTGAAGAAGTTCCTTCTCAGGTTGATGTGGAACCTCCCATGTTCCAGCTTACAACCATTGCCCCTTGTCCTATCACTACATGATACCGAGAACAGCCCAGTTCCATCCTCCTGACACCCACCCCTCACATATTTATAGACATGAATAAGGTCACCCCTCAGTCTCCTCTCCTCCAAGCTAAAGAGACCCAGCTCCACCTCCTTCATCATCTTCACTTGTGCCATGCAGCACCTGCATTAATTACATCTGCAACTAGAATCAAATGGAGGCATAGAAATGTGAAGAACTTGACGGGAAAAACATTTTAGCAAGATGATTAAGATGATTTACTGACTCCCTTGGACAAAATTCTCTATATTCTCATTTGCTGAGGCATTCCTCTGGTTTATATAGGAGCTGCAGGCAGTCCCTGTCCCCTCTCTTTACTGCCATTAATTCTCCTTTTGTCTAAATTAAAATTTCTTTACAGGTTTCTTGAGTGTCCCCCAGTTATAGTGTAGAGCCTCCACAAGGATTTTTCTTCTCAGATAGGTACCTTTCAATTCTTTTAATCTCAGGGAACATGCAGTGTTTGCTCTGACACATCTCCTGCCTTTCTTCTCCTGGTCAGTTTTATGAAGAAGATGGGAAAGCCATTTCTCATGACAAAGTGAAGGGTGACTGGGGCATGGGCAGAGAGATCTGTTTGGGGACAACAGGGTTATTAGAGTGCAGTAATAACTCTCTGCCTCACCACAGCAGTTACCCCTCACCCCGCACAGCAGTAACCCCACCCAGCACAGTAAGAAGCACCCAAGCACAGCAATAACCCCCAGCACAAACCATAACCCCTCCAGCATAACCACAATGTACCTCCCATCACTGCTCAAGGTCCCACAACCTGCTCCCTCAACAATTCCATGAGCTGGAGAATCAGCTCATGGGGAGCTGATGGGGGGAGGAGGGCCAGTTGTACATGTTCTGCCGTTCAGCAGCCCAAGGATGGAGTTTTGTGGGATTTTGGCACATTTCCAAGGCAGAGATTGTGTGGGGGCTGTTTTACTGCTTCACCAGCTTTCCCCCACTGCCAGCTGCCCCTGACAGGGGGTTAGATGGTTGTGCTGGGCAGAGGCTGCTTGGGCACCCTCACCCAGGTATCGCTGGACTTCTCACTTTGCTGTGACTGGTGTGTTTAGCTTGTGTTGATGTTATTGTTATGATGGCTTCACTTTAGATCCCACTTCCCCAGCAGCTCAGCTGAGCAGCAGCAGCAGGTACAGCCCTACAGGGAAGGGACTGCCCCTCCATGAGAAGGACCCACTGAAGAATCACAGAATCACAGGATGTTAGGGAGTGGAAGAGACCTCCAAAGATCATCCAGTCCAATCCCCTTGCCACAGCAGCAACACCTAGATCAAGTTGCACAGGAACATGTCCAGGCCAGTTTTAAACATCTCCAGAGAGGAAGACTTCACAACCTCCCAGGTAGCCTATTCCACTGCTCTGTCACCCTCACCATGAATAAGTTCCTTCTCAGACTGATATGGAATCTCCTGTGTTCCAGCTTACACCTGTTGCCTCTTGTCCTATCATCCTGGCTCCATCCTCCTGACACCTGCCCTTTCCATACTGATCAACATGAATGGGGTCACTCCTCAGTCTCCTCTTCTCCAAGCTCAAGAGACCCAGCTTACACAGCCTTTCCTCAGCAGGGAGATGTTTCACTCCCTTCAGCATCTTGGTGGCTCTGCACTGGACTCTCTCCAGCAGTTCTGTGTCCTTCTGGAAACTGGGGGGCCCACAACTGGACACCGGAATCTTCTCCCAAGGAAAAGAGTTGTCTGCCAGACATGGGGCAGTTTTAAGACCCAGCTGCAACAGCTGCTGGGAAAGTGAATTCAAACTCTATTTTAGCCTGGTAGGTTGAACTACATGATCCTGGAAGTACCTTCCAACCTGGTGCTGCATGAACCTCTTCGGGTCATGCTGGATGGCATCACAGTCTTCTGCTGAGTCAGCAACTCTTCACATCTTTGGACCACCAGAATATCCTCTGCTCCCACACCCCCATCATTGATGCACATATGGAATAGGACTGGACCCAGTCTTGACCCTTGAGGAACACCAGCAGGCACAGGCCTCCAACCTGACTCCATCCCACTGACCACAGCTCACTCACTTCTGTCCTTTCACAGTGCCCAACCCGCACCCCTGCCCAATCGGCCACGCCACTCTGCTTAGGTCTGGCTGTGAGCCCAAACTCAAGCACAGGCCAGTCCAGCTGCAGATTCCTCTAAGGCCATTCCTCACTAAACAGCCTCAGCCTTGCACACAAGATCCTACGACAGACGGATTGGAAGAGCAAAAACATCCTTTTAATACAAACATCAAGGGTGGCAGAGCAGGAGTCACTGTGCTTCAGCTGCTTCCAGAACATTGGCACCTGCAAAGACAGCCCCAAAAGCCCTGATAAACACACCAAGGCAGGAACAGAAAGGACCTGACTCCCCTTTCCCCGTAGAGCACTGTGTATGAGGAGAGGTTCCCTGCCCACAACAGACAGACAGCACTGCCTATGGGGCACCTTCTCCCCACAGGAAATGCCCTTGCAGAGCCAGACATGAGCAGATATGCCCACTGCCCCTGTGCCACGCCACAGGGCTCCATCAGGAGTCCCTGGGCAGCAGCTGGGCAGCCCTTTCCAAGCCCTGCACAGACCCAGACTTCACTGCCCCTTGCCAGCCACTTGAACTGGCTTGGAGCAGGGTCACAGGTGGGAACGATGAGCAGCAAAGCCTGGCACACCCCTGTGCTCAGTCACCCTCCGGACCCTCCGACTTGTCCTCAGCTCTCAATCCTCTTCTGTCTTCCTCCTCTTTTCTCGGAGGTGCCGTTCCTTCTTCTCTGCCTAGGACTCTTCACTCTTCCTTTTCTTCTCCATTGGCTTGTTCTGGGGGCTACCTGCAGACCTTCCCACCCCACAGGGTGATTAGGAGGTAAAGCCAGGATCACCTGCAACCTCTTCCCCACACAACCAAAGCTGACTCAAGTTACCTTCTCTCCAAAAGGCTCTTCCCTTCCTCTGTTGACATGACGCAGGCTGCCGGTGTCTCCTGGGTGGTGGAAGGGAGAGCAGCAGGCACCTACAAGAGACATGTCTGTGTTAGCAGGTGCCAAGGGTGCCCCAAAGCAGTGAGCAACTCTTTGGCCAGTTGCTGCCTTAGCTCTGCACCAGCCCTCTCTTCTCACCATGTTCCTGTGGCTGGGTGACACATTGCTTTGTAGGGGCCATTCAGCAGCGAGCCCACAGTCCCCCTCCGGCCAATAACAGGCCTGTCCACTTCATTCTGTCAAGGTTTCTTCTGTGCCTGTGAGACAGAGCTCTGCACAGATCCCTGAAGTCATTTTGTGTGATCAAGCACACGCCTGACACACTGGAGAAACACCCTTTCACTTCTGACTCCCAACATATTGTTTGGGGAAATAAAAACCCAGCTAAAGCCACAAGAGATCCCAGGCAAGCATCATCCCACAGCAGCATTCTAGACTCAGCGTCCTTCAGGAGACACTATATCCCAGGGTTGCTACAGCTCTGGTACCTCTGCTGGCTGCAGCTCCGCTGCTGTGCTGGTCTCTGCTGCTTTCTGCGCGTTGCGCAGAGACACCAGTGTCTGTGGCAGGGCTTCTGCCTGCTCTTCCATAACTGACTCTTCCACAGGGCAGAGTTCCTCTGTGGGCAGCGCTGCAGAGCAAAAGCAGCGTGTGCAGCAAAGGACTTGCTGGAAGGGGACAACAGCTACCATCAAAGCCTTACACCACCTGCCTGCTGAGGCTCTGACACCTCTAGAATCCTCCTCATATCTGCGGATGTGCCCAAGAGCACTGGCACCTCCTCAGTTGAGGGAGTGCAATGGCCGGCCACCTCTTCCTCCTCAAAGACTTGCGTGAAGTTCTCGGCAGGAAACTCCACAAGCACCTTCACCTGAGCACACCGCAGCCTTGCTCTCAGTGCCAGTGCCTTTGAAAACTGCATCTCAGGCAGCCTTTCTCCATCCTAAGCCTTGTCCCTGAGCACATAGCTGGACCTGTGAGCTTGCTCTTGCAGACAGACACTACACCAGCAGCTGGCTCAAGGCAAGACGCATCCAGATGACTGTGGGGCCACCAAGGCTGAAGCTGACTGCTCACTCCAGCACCTACATTTTCTATGGCCTGCAGCAGGGCCTGGAGTGGCAGCAGCTCCTCCTTCGGGGAGCTCAGTAGGTTGGGCCCAATGCAGATGGCCAAGTTGCTGCAGCTCATCCTGCTGGTGGACGTGTGGCAGCCAACGTGCTGCAGGAGGCAGAGAAGCTGCTTAAGCAGCAGAACATTTGCTGCTGGCAGTTCGCTGGCCACTGATAACACTGACAGTTAGAATTGTGTGGAGGGATGTGCTGTGAAACATAGCTTTGCTTTACTGGGTAAAAGGGCATTTGCTTTGAGGTTGGCTGAGAAGAATGTGGGGGGTTAGTAAAACCCAAGTGTTTGGTTGCCAGCCCTGAAGTACAGGTAAAGAGGAGAGAAGAGAACAACTAATCTTCAAACAGCAGAGCTAAGGGGATAACAAGATGTTCAAGGTTATTTTCCCAGGCTTAGGTCTGTAACAGCTGGGCACTCTTGCCAAGGAGGTGAAGTTACTGCGAAAAAGGTCTTCAGTGTCGGTAGAGATCACGCCTGAGACCCCTGAGACCAAGTGCATAGACGGGAACAGGATGATAACAATTAATTGTAATATCCCCTCCTGTTTATGTAGATGTATGAAAAGATTGTACATAACCTGATGAAATATGTGCTTCAGCGTGCACAATTTTGGAAGTGTGCCCGCTGGCAATAATAAATTACCTCCCCAAAAACTCTACACAGAGTTCTTGGGTCTTTCTGTGTGTCACCACCCTGAAAAAGAAAGAGCACAGATTGATGGCCGC
>VXBP01002721.1:0-11057 GCA_013400115.1 Rhinopomastus cyanomelas | reverse complement strand
GGGATTGAACTAGATGATCTTTTGAAGTCCCTTCCAATCCCTAGTGATTCTATGAGTCTAATAAAGCTCATACTGCCCACATCCAGCCCCAAAGCTGGCCCAAGGCACCAGAGAGCTGGCAGCTCTCAGCCTGCACTCACAGCTCCTGCACTCTAGCAAGCAGTTGCCAAAGCATTGCATCCCAGCTCCTCATCCCACCCCAGCCCACAAAAAGCTGCCAGGATGCATGGCTTCCTCAGGCACCTGTCCCTTGGCAGGCAACTCTCTCTACTGGGTGCTGCTCGACACACTGACACTTTCGGACGTCTGATCTCCTCCTGGCTGCTCCTCTCCATTGCTGCTCCCCACTCCTCATACAGCTCACTCCTGGCCAGGAATCCCTTGGAGAAAGCCCTGTAGGCCCAACGGTTCCACCCACTTGAGGCTTTGGATGCTCCAGGACAGGCAGGAGTTCCTCCAGCTGCATGCCAGAAGCGCTCACCTTCAAGAGAACGACCAACAGCAGCACAGGCTGGCTTGAGAGGTCCACACTGACACTACTGTGCAGGCTTCTTCTCAGCTGTTGCACCACTGTCCCACTGGCAGCCAGCTGGAAGACTCCCTCCATCATAGGTCCTCGGTCCCATAGGATGTTTAGAATGTCCTACAGGAGACACAGCAGGACAGTTGCTTGGCTGAGGAGGTGCGTGCTAAGTGCTGTGACCACAGCCCCGCCCTAGACTGACCTCCTTGCTGGGCATGAAGGGCACCACTATCCTCCATCCTCAGATCTCCTGGGGATGCCCATCACCTGCAGAACACCCTGCACACATCTGTCTGACAACCAGGGCTGGTGATTATTCCTTCATGAAGCAACAGTGTGTAGTACAACAGAGTGTTTCTGACGTTACCTTGCCCATCTAGACTATCAGGAGTCAAATCCGTGTGAGAGGGAACTTGGCAGTATTTTTCCACGGATGAAGAGATGGCGCTGCCTCGGATCAGGATCTGTTTCATGCGTTTTTTTCTTAAAAAGTCTGTGTAAGATGCATCTGACTACCAGTCTCAGCCGAACCACCACACACACTCTGCCCATGCTGGCCCCTTCCCACAGGTCCTGCCACCTTCGCTGGGCACAACACAGCTCCCTCCTGCTGCCCAGTCCCAAGTGACACGAGGCTGTCTGGCTGGCCCCAAGACCTTCTGCCAACACGTCATTGTGGGGTGCAGCATTGACCTCCCATTGTTTCAAGACAGGAATTGCCTCTGCCCACTGGCACAGCCCTTCCTCCTAGTGGGCACTGCCTCTGCCTGCCCCCGCTGGGTGATCAGCTGATCTGGGCTGCTGTCTGGGCTTCCTGGAGCCACACAGACTGCTTGGAGATATCACCGACTCCGCAGCCACCCTTTTTAAATTTGGACCGACACTCCGCGGCACGGCGACCATGTTTGTTACATCGGCTGCAATTGCAAAAAAAGCCACTAGGTGATGCTGCTGGCTCACTTTTTACCTTACACTGAGCCTTGAAACGGCCACGCTGACCACAGTTGTAACATTTCGATCCGCGCTCTTCTTTGCCTTGCGGGATCAGCGGCTTGATAGCAGCAGCCAAGGCATTGCCCATGTGCCCTGCTTTTTCCTCAGTGGTTCCTACACAAGCACACGCGTCAAGCACTTGGGGCAAACCAGTAGTAGCCTCTGGAAGTGCCTGCAAAATACACTTACAAGAAGAGTTGGCATTTTCTACAGCTAATGACATCAACAGCTTTTTCTTAGTATCTGCACTCAACTCAACACGCCTGTCAACTGCGTTAGTTAATCGGTCAACAAATTGCATACACGACTCCTTTTCCTGCTGTTTCACTGATACCTATAAAGGCATATGTTTACCCACTTCTGGGACGGGCTTAAGCGCAGCCCGTGCCAACACGTGCAACTGTTGTAATGTATGTATGGTACAGTAGTCCAGCCCGAGCATGCTCATCCAAATACTGTCCTCGCCCTAACAGCGTACCTGGGTTGACCGCATGTAATGGATTGCCCTGCTGTCTATGTAAATTGTCTAAAGCCGCAACAGAACATAATTCATCCCTGTTGTCCTTAAAATGCAATGACTGAGCAGCATTCGCATAATTCTGGCTAAATCCGACAGTACCAAAACCGTACCAGAAAATACAGTGTCTAAAACCAATTGAGTATAATGAGATAGCAATCCACACAGTGTAATAATTTGCTTAAATTCTTTCAACAATTTCCAGTCCATAGGAACCCACTGATTGGATCTAGGATTACCTTGCCCTTAACCCCCACCCCAGTGTTACTGGAAACATAGAGGGATAAAAGGTGCCCTCCACTAAAGCATCTCTTATAACCCCCTTACACAGTAACTCCAAATCACATCCTTACTTATCCTTGTAACTGCTGCATCTGTAACTCCAGACTCCGAATATTTTGCTGATCATTAGTCATTTCCTCAACCTCGAGGTCCTCAGCGGCTGAAGGCATTGGTGAGGGCAAAGGAGAATACAGTGGTGGATGATCTCGATCCATCCCATGTCGGGCATGAGGGCCAGCTCCCACTCCAACCACTGCTTCATCCTCATCATCAGAGTGGAGAGGATCATGCCGGTATTTGTCTATACTCAGCATAGTGGGTAAACTGTCCTGCCCGACAGTTGCCATTGGCAAAGGGGTGTCCTGTGTTGGCGGCTTTTGGCATGGTGTCTGCACTTCCTTACTGCTTGCTCCCTGCCTCAGCTCTTATGTCTCCTCCTTTGGGGGTGCTGAAGGGGCAGCAAAGGTGGGAAAAACAGGGTCTTCAAACATACGCACACAGCAGGGGACCGCAACAGTTTGTTCAGGTGAAAAAGCTGTGAAAGCGCTAGCCGCTACATTTCGTCCAGTTTTCATTTTTAATAAGGTAGTCCATATCAGTTGCCATGTTGTTGCAAGGGGCTTTGCCTCCCTTGGTCTATTACTTATTTCCTCCCACAGTTTTTGACCTATTACATCCCAAGTGATAGTTCAGAGGCAACCTGTGCCCCAGGGATGAGGTTATGTTCCCAGTACCAAAGCAATGACCTTTTTATTGTTCTCTTACAGAAAATGTGTTGCAGGCAATTTAACACCACTTCTTCTTCTATTAAGTCAGTTCCCATCCTCCTTCACCCGTCCTGGCTGCTCATCTCTTGGGTGTCCTGTTGCAATGTACATTCCTGGATTACTTCTCCGAGCCGTCCTCTGACTCCCAGTCTCAGTCCTGCTGAGTTGATCTCCAACCGGGACTCCCCACTGTCTTCCACTGCATTGTCTTCCACATTTTCAATACGAAAATGTATACCCTTTGTTCGGGCACCAGTTGCAGGGAGTAACAAAGGGATTCTGAGACAGATCGATGTGATCATCAGAAGTCCATTTATTGCTTGTTATACATTGTCTTTTATACTCCAGAGGCTACCAGAGTATGACATCACACATAAATCAGGCGTTCTCTGACTGGTACAACACCCTGTTACCACACTAAGCACACCAGGCTAACACATTGTGATCGGTTACCTAAAACTATGCAAATCAACCTCTAAATGATACTTACAATCTTGCTTCAGTGCCTTTCTCTTCCTCCCACAGTCAGTATAGAAACACCCTGTTTAATTCTCACAGCACTCCTTATCCTGAACCTGCCTTCAAAAACCTGGTCTGGATGGGCCACATGTCCCTGTTCTTCTAAATACATTCCCACAGGAGAGGTCACCGACTCCACAGCTGTCACTGCCTCAGGCAGAGGGTTGCTGGGTGTGTAATTCTAGGCATCCAGTTTTAGGCTCCCCAGTTCAAGGACAGTGAGCTACTGGAGAGAGCCCTAAGCAGGCTGATCAGGGCTGGAGTGTCTGTGTGATGAGGGGAGGCTGGGCAAGCTGGCGCTGTGCAGCCTGCAGAGGAGGAGACTGATGGGAGGGCTTGTCAAAACTTCTGAGCATCTAAAGGGCAGATGGCAATAGAATGGGACCGGGCTCTTTGTGGTGCCCANGCTAGGTAGGGGTAGCAGTAGAGGAAGGTGTACGGGTAGAGTTAGAGAGGGGTTGTGTTAGAAGGCCGGGTAAAGACAGAGGTATGTAGCGGTAGTAGTAGAGGGAGAAGTGGAGATAGATTCAGGGATACAGATAGAGGTNTGGTCTGGATGGGCCACATGTCCCTGTTCTTCTAAATACATTCCCACAGGAGAGGTCACCGACTCCACAGCTGTCACTGCCTCAGGCAGAGGGTTGCTGGGTGTGTAATTCTAGGCATCCAGTTTTAGGCTCCCCAGTTCAAGGACAGTGAGCTACTGGAGAGAGCCCTAAGCAGGCTGATCAGGGCTGGAGTGTCTGTGTGATGAGGGGAGGCTGGGCAAGCTGGCGCTGTGCAGCCTGCAGAGGAGGAGACTGATGGGAGGGCTTGTCAAAACTTCTGAGCATCTAAAGGGCAGATGGCAATAGAATGGGACCGGGCTCTTTGTGGTGCCCAGCAACAGGATGAGGGGCAATGGGTACAAACCAGAGCACAGGAGATTCAGTGGGCCTTTGAAACTGGCCCCCAGTAGGGTACATCCCCTGTGCTTTGGTGCAGGGTCACTGCTCATTCTTGATCTTCTCATTGTGACTCTTCAGGAAGCAGAGCCAGCCGAGACCAACTGGCACTGCAGCTGCTTGTGCCATCTGAATGTGCCTGAGCCCCAGTGCAGTTNAAGTCCAGGGTGAGGAGAGTAATGAGGAAAGTATAGGAGAAAGGAGAGGAGGGGAGGACAGAAAAATAAGACAAGAGAATGGAAAAGACATGATGAGGAAAGGAAAAACATGAAGAGAAAAAAAGATCCAAAATTAAAAGAAGAGCAGAGCAGAGCCACAGTAGAACCACAGCAGAAACAGAGCAGAGTCACAGCAGAACCAGAGCAGAGAAAAGCAGAGCACAGCAGAGAAGAGAAAATGTAAAAGAAAAAATGTAAAAGAAGTAAAATAATATTAAAGAAGAGAGAAGAGAAGAAATAAAATATAATGAAATAAAATTAAATCCAATTGAAATGTAATCCACTTTGCACTGTCTGATTGATGTTCTTTGTTCTTTGCTCTGTCAGCCTCACTCCTTCAGCCTGAGAGCAGGTCCAAAGCACTAAAGCTGCTCCTTTTCACTCAAGATTTCAATATCTTCCATATTACAAATATGGATTTTCCTTTGTTATAGCTCTGACTGAGTTTTGCCATCTTATCCTAAAAACCTTGTGAAACACAAACACAAGCAGTTTTCACTTTCATGTAGTTTGACAGCCAGGCCACACATAGCCAGTACACCAACTAGTTACATAGGGTCCAAAAGGTATTAAGAACAAACCCGTTTGCTGTTAGAAGAATACACAGAGAGATAAACCACATCTTCCATATGCAATCATAGAATCATTACGGATTGGAAGGGACCTCCAAAGATCATCTAGTCCAATCCGCCTGCAACAGCAGGATCACCTAAACCAAGTCACACAGGAACCTATCCAGTCAGGTCTTGAATATCTCCAGTGAGGGAGACTCCACAACCCCCCTGGGCAGCCTGTTCCAGTGCTCCGTCACCCTCACCGTGAAGAAGTTCCTTCTCAGGTTGATGTGGAACCTCCTATGTTCCAGCTTACAACCATTGCCCCTCGTCCTATCACTACATGACACCGAGAACAGCCCAGTTAATATCTTAGTCTCCAACTGGTTAGAACAGATTGCATAGAACTGGTGCCCGTACCGACCCCTGGGGGCCTCCACTAGATACAGGACTCCAGCTGGACTCTGACCTAACGTGATTAAAGTTCGAGGCAGGTACAACTGACAATCCTCAAATACCAGAAGTCCTTAGTCACAAGATGTTTATTCTATAAAATGGCTGATTTTATATACCTTACAATATTCATCAATAGCTACATCCTATCAATATCTTTGTCTCACCATATTTGAAAGCTACATGGTTGGTTAGTTCTGTTTTTTCACTGCAAGCAATTAACACAATGGCCTTCAAGAGCAAACACAGTAATTCACTTCAGCCTCCTATCTTACCTACTCGCCTGGTTCTACTCCTAGCAAGAACAACTCAAGGACAACTGGAAGATATGAATCTTACAAGCTGAATCTTAAACAAACACCTTTCCAGAACCGGTGGATGGGATTGAAAAAGCAGCAGCACCACTTACTAAGCACAGGCAGCAACACACTTCTGTTTTTTTTATGGTGACGGCTCTATAACATGTCCAGAAAAGCTGTGGATGCCACAACTCAGGATGTGTTCAAGGCCAGGCTGGTAGAGCTTTTAAACAACCAGATATAGTGAAAGATGACTCTGCTCAATGACCTTCAAGAAGAACCTTTCCAATCCCAAATATTCCATGACATTCTACTTTAACAATTCAAATCTGATCCATAGCTGGAATACTACCAACAGTAATAAATGAGTAATAAAAACACTAACATACTGCATGATCTTCTAAGTTCCTCATGAGGTTTAAAACAGTCTGCTCCAGGACCATATAAAGCCTATGTGACCACATTCTGGCCTGCAGCAAAAACCAAAACGCCCAGCATAAAGCTCAAGATTGAATGCAAAGTAATTAAAAAAGAACCAGCATTTAAGCCTCATAAGAAAAAAGCATCTTAAATCTGCAGTAGTATACAGATCAGCAAAACCCTTCTGCGTATTTAAATTGACTCATTTCCACTATTCTCACTTCTCTACCCCAGTGGCCATTATGTTAGACACCAAATGAACTTCTGAGCAAAGCAAGACTTCCACCATGCTTGATGACAGAAACAAAACTGTACAAGAGTAATTCAGGTACTCTACGTGTTTTGAAACACGGAAGGCACAATAGTGAACATGAAAGAATACACGTTTACACACAAGACCTAGAAAGCTTGAGATGCACATTTACTATGCATTAGGAAGGTTATTAACTTAAAAACCAAGTTTCATAGTACAAAAGGTTTGTTATCTCTGCTCAACACGGAACAAGTTTCAAAATATATATTTTTAGAATTTGTTCAGTCAATACACAATCCTTTTTAAAAAACAGAATTATCTGTCAGTACCCCCATTACATTTTTAAGTATGTGATTTACACAGCACACCATCTGGAAAAAGTATAACTCATTGCAAATATCTACATATATTGCATATGTATAAAACATCCGTAGGAGTACTTTATTAAAGCTTGGTTTAATGGTCCATTTAAACTGCAGCAAAATAGATATAAATCTGTATTCTTCATAAAATGTCTCTAAAAATTAGCACATTTGTAGCCATTCATTACTCCTTTAAAGCATCTTTTACGAAGAAAATCTGATATGAATATATCCATCAAAGTCAGCAGGTAAGACAGTGATTCAAAGGCTAAATATGATTCATAACTAAACATTATGAAGCAATTAAGGAATGTGTGAGAAGAATTAATAGGAAAAATAACTTGTGTCAGAAGTGACAAAACGCAATAAATATACATATTTCTTGATGTAAGCAACTTGGGCACCCAGTCTTTCCTGCCTCAGGACTAGAATGTCTGTATTTCTGACATTTTACAATTAAAATACTAATCTTTATCAGTAAAATATTAATGTGAGCACCGATCTCAAGTGCCACCTGGATTTGCTTTAACTGCTCAGAACTGAAACTTCTAACTGTGGGTTTAAGACTTCAATACGACCTCCATTTGCGTGTGTGTGATCACGTTACATGTGATCATACACCCTTAGAAGTTACCTCAGTTTCAGCACTGCTTTCCGATAACTACTGGACTTCTTTTTACTAAGTCATACCACAGAATGTGTCTTCAGGGAATGTAATTGTTTTTATTAATAACAAGCATAACATAAACTAGATGAGTCACTCTCACCCTGTTAAGGACTATGTGGCATACATGCAGACAAATGGCATAAGGCAAAAACACCTTTAGCAATGTTGGCAGAAACGGTTCTGTTTCAAAATTGATTATTTTGCATTCCTTTGGGAACTGAACATTCAAACTTAAAAAAAATTCTATTCTGGTGTATATTCTGGTTTATAGTCAATACCAGGCTTTGACTTGTAGTCCAATATTGGACAGAATCACACTTGTGACCTGCCATGCTAAACAAACCCTACTGCAAGTATGTTATAGCATGGAACCTTCCCTAATAACCCAGATTCCTTTCTTTCAGAGGTCAGATATGCTGTATATCCCCACTAAGCCTCCAGAGCTGCAATTCAGTGCATAATTTCGTTCCACAGTCTCCTCAGATGTTTGCCTTCACACTCTGCTATCTTGCAGCAGTGGTTCAATGTCCTCTTCACTACTTCGGTCTAGGTTGTTAATCCGAGTACCGCTGATACTGTGTTTTTTGGTACGGCTATCTTTGCTGTGCTCTGGAATAAGTAAGGCAACTAGAAAAGCCAGAATAACAATGCATGCTCCAACCAGGAAGGGTGGACCAGGAATGATGGCTTGCTGCAAGGAACCAAGCAAATCAGACAATTCATTAGGTTTCAGACATAGACTTTTGCATTAAGAACTATGCCAATAAGGCAGGAGATAACAGGAGATCTATTTACAGTGACTATAAAGTTCATGCAATTACGTTCACACGTGCATTGCGACAAGAATTTTCTGGATATACAATGAAGAATTCCTTGACGGACCTGTACACTGATGTAAAATAACCAAAACAAGCACAAAATATCAATTTATAATAGGATTGCCCAGCTGACGACACAGAGGTTGATCAATGTTCTTTATACATTTTTTTCCTCTGGGCAACATGCCTATTAAACCAACAAGACACCTCTGAGGATTAACAGAATAAGGTTTCAACAACCATAAGTACAAATACTCAATAAATCTTTAACTTTACTTTTTCCATGGCTGATGCACACACTGTAGAATCAACAAATAAACAAATATTCCCCAAAACCAATATGTAAGTGAGGAAATACATAAGCAGGCTATGTGGTACATATGCACCATTCTCTCTGCATAGGCAGGTTTTTGGCATGCACAGCAACTTGGCATTGGGAGGCGTTCTCTCTTCTGAGGAATTTGTTTTAAAATTTAAAATTCAACTTACTAACAACTAAACAAAAATACAACTGAAAGAAAAAGCACCAGAAAGATTATAAGACTAACTTTAAACTACATGTTTGAGAGAAAGCTCTAAAAGAGAAAATGTCAGCAATCCAGCACTTTTGTTCAAATCTTAAACATGTTTTCTTTACTTTTGTCAACCTAAACTAAATAAAAATCTGAAGATGAAACCTGTCAATCTAGTCTTTTTTCCTACCAAACCGAATGCAAAAATTCTAATTAGTAGTAGGAAAGTATCTGAAATTAAGTGCACAGTAATAGGCTGCTTTCCTTCCTTCATCTTTTATTATAAGCAGAAGCCTAATTTTTCAGCTGACAGTGTCTATATTTGAAGTACATGATCATATTAACTGAATTCATGTTAATTGTGCTTACATCATCAAGTACGTAAAGAATGTAATAAACTTCTATAAATCAATATCCTTATCTTTTGTATAACATCTGATTTATCCGAACAACACTTGAATATTGCACTATTAAAGTTACACTGAATTGAGGAAGCAGCTTTGAAAACCAGTCCTTGCTCACTGCATTACCAAGCGTTATTTTTAATCTTCAAATGCAGCCTACAACTGCACTGCTTCTCTAATCTTAATGTTTGTTTGATCTGAACACACTACAGAATTAAGATGCTTTTTCTGTCAGTTAAATCCTATTCTTATGTCCTCTACTAACAGAAATGAATGTTTAAAGGCAAGTAAAATTTTCTTTTAAAAAAACTTAAGTTCAAGTTGTTTACAAAAACCACCAGAAATTACCACTAGGATGCATTTTCCTCCATTCACTCTATGTGTTATATAACGGAAATTTGCATCCAGACTTTCCTGTCACCACTGTTGAATACCAAGATTTATAAAACCATTACACCAAACAATTTGTCTTAGTGCTCAGTCCATCAGTGAACACAGAGGACTTTATACATAGGAAAGATGCAACACTGAATTTGACAGTAATAAGCTTTTAGCAATTCAGTTATATTCAAGTACTGTATTTCTTCAAATAGGACAACTTTCAGAGTAAAACACATCAAAAATTAAATTTATTATTTACATCAATAATTTTAATAGTACCTATATAAATAATATTTCTGAAAACAAGTTTTAAATGTTTTGCCTGTAGTTACAGTAACACCTAGTAATACTGCAGTGGAAACAAACAAAGAACTTGGTTTTTAATCCACTGCAACAGAAACTAAGTCTCAGCAAGCTTCAGGACAGCAACAGTGTGTTCTCAATTGAGTCCCTGCAGTCTTAGAGCTTGACATGCAGGAGTGGAATACATGCTTAAGCATCAAAACAATAAAAAAATTGACAGCGTTTGTCACAGACTAAAACATGTTATATCCATTAACTGCAGTTCCACAGATACCCAGGATCACGTTTTTAAAACAAGATACATGACCATTTAAACTTATTATTAAAATGTTTCTTAGCTAACATATATTCTCATGGAAAAATGTTTTGTTCATATTATTAACTACAGCTATGCGTAATCTGTAAGACAACTCCTAGCTATCAGTGTAAAACACTGAACAAAATTAAGACAGGCAGATAGCTTGCATATCCAAGGTAAGAGCACTAGTGTAGTAAGCCAGGCTTCTCCTATTTGCCGATTTCCTAATCCTGGTGTATTCCCCAGTTTTCACTTCTCATTTTACACAGCTCAGTTTTAAAAGCTACACACTATTTAATGCGTAGAGATCTTTCCCAATGTTATATTAGACTTGAATGTAAGAATTAGTAGGGAAAAAAATTACACTTAGTTTCCTGAATGATAGCTTTACATGTTAAGAGTGCCTCACAACTAGTAACAGGGACAGATGTAATTACAGACATCTAACAAAGCTTATGAGTACATACATGCATAACTAAATATAAGAGTCGTCCCACTGAAATTAGAATAAAAAATAATCTTAATTATGCAAATACTGTTGGAGAGTAGTGTAGAAGAGAGGGATCTGGG